>VZRI01001031.1:32668-46008 GCA_013397515.1 Upupa epops | reverse complement strand
AAAGAGAGATCACAAGTACTGATCTCCTAAGCTTTTAGCAAACAGAGTCTGGGATTCTGTTGTATCCTGTACATTTGGTGCCGCTGTAGCCTCAAACAAGAGCCCCCGAGTCAACGGGAGCTAGAAGTATGCTGGAAATGTCAGGGAGTGCTGATGTCTGCATGAGGATTGGAAAAGGAACTTTCCCACAAGCATCAAATGTGTATTTTGTGCTGTATTTTTTCCTTTTCTTCTTGGTGATGGGTTCAATAAACTCTTTAGCAAAGTTGCTTCATTGCCTGTTGAACTCGGTGAAAACTGGTTGTTGTGCTTGAATTATAGGCACCAACCCAAACCTATTTAGACCCTCTCCCTAAACCATTGCAGATATGTACACGAAAGGTTTGCCATCTCTAGAACCTCCTGCTAAGTGTAGGAGCCAGCTCAGTTTGTGGGAGGCATTCATTGCTCCTTCTAATTTCCTAATGATAACATAAGGAAGGGGAGTGTACCTCCTCTGGGAGTATGATATCCAGTCTTGTGTGGTCATTTATAATGCAGTGAAATGTGAGAATCCTAAGGCTGGGCTCAGGGTACAGCAAAATCTTCTGGCTTCCTTCATGGGATCCTTTCACTGTAAGTGTGAGCTCCTGGTCTAAACATAGAAGCAGAAACAGAGAGAAACATAGAGAATCTTAACTCAAGCAAGCACACATCACTAATACATAAGCTCCACTTTCATTCTGAACACTTGTAGTCTGATTTTTCTTACACCTCAGTAATTAATTAACTTTTTGTCTGATTTGTCTTACAGCTCAATGGTTAGTTAAGTAGACTTCCTTTGGCTGGGAAGCATTGCAAACAGATATAAACCATGTTGGTGGATCTGTATGAATCATCACCACAGAGCATTCCTATTTTTTAAATAATGCAGCATGTGGTTTGGTAGGTGTTTTCCAGAGACACAGACACTCAAGATATAGATTTAAAGGAGTGTCTGTGCAAAGGCATTTAGGATTGTTCACACTGAATGAGAGAGCTGTTTATTGGATGTAGGTCTATTCTAGTTCATCATGTACATTTTATGGTATGCTGTGTCTGTTACAATAGTCAAATGATTCAAACCCAAAAGCAGACTGTTTGGCTTATGTTCTTACGTCATCAGACCTCTAAGAAAAAGTCAATGCAAAGGCTGTGGTCCTTATACAGAAAAAGCCTTTACATGTACAGAGAGATATTTTGCAAAATGAGGATAAGAAGCACAGAATTGTAGGTCACTAATGATTCCTCGAGATCACAGAGACAGTTTTGGCTGGAAGAGAACTGCAAGATCATCAAGTCCAACTTCTTCCTAGCCCTAACAGCACCACTAAACCATGTCCTCCAAGGCAAAACCTACCCTTAAAACATCTACCCTACATTACATTTCAGTTCAAAACTTCCCATAGTGAATGTCAGCCATTACTATCACTTTCTTCATAAAGGTTAATTTTTTATTCATTAATTATATTGAAGCAGCCACCGTATTTTTGGCATTTGCCCAAAAAGGTAGTTTGACACAACCTACTGTTTACTTGAATTTACTTTAAGACTAGTGAAGCCTTCTGGTATATTTAAAGTCCTGCTACATTTCAGAGTGAAAGTCCCGATCTGGTAGTGCAGACCTATTTCAGAGAACTGTACATTTAAGTTTAGAAGCCTACGTTAATTATGTTTGCTCAAGCAACCACAAAATCAAACGCATCTATTTCGGAACTCCAAAGGTACAGGAACTTTGTACATACTCAGACTCAACTCAAACACACAGAATAAGATTTCTACATATTAATTTTCATTTTGAACAAATGATAAACAAAGGGAACCAATACATTTTTTCCATGTCTCTCACTCCAGTATCTATGGCTCTTTTTGCATCAATTTCAGATTTGCCTCGGAACTCAAAACCTGACTGACTGGAATAGACAGATACCATTTTTCTGCAAGGTGGGGCATGGCAAAACCAAGTACTATGTGACACAGCTAGAGTGACATAACGAGAGATCACTAATTTTTCCACATCTGTTTCAATGAGTGAATCACAACAGAAGAACAATAAGTTAATTATGCAATGGACTCACTTGTGCACTGCGGCTTCAGCTTCCCTGTATCCATTTGAACCTCCAAACAGGAAACTTCACGTGCCTGCAGCAAGAGAGGATGAATGGCAATTGAGAAACTAGCATTGCAAGAGGTTCCTGCTCTTCTCAACCAGCTTCTATAGCTGACCAATGAACAACACATTCATTGTCTATCATTAAGTCTTCAGATAACATGAGGGTGATGGTGACATGGTGGTTTTTCTAAGTGTGAAAGTGAAGACCAACTCATGAGCTGCTTTAATTCAAAAAGGCAGTTAAGAAGGTAAGAACTATTCCAAATAATAGGCATATTGAAATAACAGCTTCTTCTTACAAGAATTCTCTTTCTTTGTTAAACCATTACTCCCAGACAGTTCTGGTTATGTTGTGATTCTATTGGGGTTATTGTGGTTATAGAAATAATGGTTATAAAGGGTAGAGAATTCAAGATTTTGAAGACAAGGGGTGGTACATGCATACTAACAGCCGCCTCACAGCATGCCTTTTCAGCAGGTAACGTTGCTCTGGAGTGATGGGAAAAAGGAGACCTTTGGAGCTAACAGCAGGTGCACTTTCTCAGTAGGACAGTGTGGCTGACAGCACTGGCTTTTTGAGGGTCAGCTCAAAAAAGTTTCCACAGTTACAAATGCAAACACTTGTAATGAGGGCAGAGGAAAGACTGTAAGAAGTATACATTACCACTAGCACTCCATTTGTAATAATGCCATCAGGGTAGTCCAGGCTGAAAAATAAAACAGAAAGCATGTGATACATGGGACAACTCAGCCAAACATTCACCTCTACGAGCTACACATCAGTCATTCTTTTCCAAACAGCTTTGACATTTCTGATGCTAACATTCTCACTCAAAAATACTTTAAAGCTTCTGTCAAGAATATGATGAGATGAGTTGTAAGTTACTCCATCCACCTAAGACAGAACATGAAGCTGGGTTTTTACTCCTGTGGTTTTCCATTTTTGCTTTAGTAAACCACATAATGAATTCTGATATGTGACATGCTGAGTTTGCGGAGAGCTAGAGGCTGTCCCATCCACCTTCACTGTTCAGATCATCACACAGTTTGACCCCAAGTTTTGTACTTGAAAAAGTAATTTTCCACTATTTCCCAAAAATTATTGCAATGGTAGAAGACACTTAATTCACCTCTGTAAAGTTACCTGCAAAATGCACATGAGATTTTAATATGTCCCTGCGTGTGTATTTTCAGCCATCCATCTAGCAGCAGACATATGCAGCTAGATGGATGCATTCATATGCAGCACATGCCAACTTATATTCTTAAATATGTTTTCCTCTGAAAAATCTTGCGATATCTACTAGAGGATAACTTGAAGTTAAAATGTTATTAAACTGCAGACATAAATTCATAGTCAGTAACCCAGGTTAGCCCTAAGGGAACACATACATAAAATTATAAAGATTCTAAAATGATGCCTATGTACATAAAGTCATAAGGATTGACAGGCGACATCAGATGAACAGCATTGTTGCTACCCATTTCAACTGAGAGTTTATCACAACCATTAATTTTTTGGTATAAACACATGAGAAAATAGCTTTATAGAATTTGCCATGACAAAGAACTCTCCCAACTAATCAAAGCTCATAAGCAGTTTAAAATTTCATTTCCAAACCAGTATTTTCTTTGCAGAGAAAAATATATCAACACAGTGCAGAGCATTCCAGAGGTTCTCATCTTAAAAACAAACAAAAAAAAATAAACAAACCAATGAACACCCCCCCCAAAAAAACCAAAACAAAAACTAAAACCACCCTCTCCCTCCACCCCAAGAAGTCTGTTATACACTTGAAAAACATTATTTCACTTAGATTTTTGTAGAATTTTTTTTTAAATTGTATTTTAAAATAGTTCAAAGATCATTAATCAGGAATGGGCAAAAAAATGCTCAATGCTTCTACTTGCATGCACAGAAATAATGGGGTTAAGTTTTGTTAACTCAAACTCCAGTTTATCCCAGACACAAAATATTGCACTTCATTACTACTTTGCAATCAAAGAGTTGTGATGTTAAAAATATTCAAGGAACACAGAGAAACAGCATGGTGGATACTGAAAGATCTCAGCCTGCATAGCCTGATGAAATGAAAGTGGAAAGATTGGAAAAGATGTCTCTTTGTGGAGGCAAATACCCAGCAGAGGTATTACTTGAGGGATTGGTACCAGTTTATCTCAGTATAAACTTAGACTGACAGTTAGGAAGTCCAAGGTGTGACCTTCAAACAGGGTGGAAGAATCTGCACTGTTGGAAAGAAGAGCTTGAAAGACTCCTGGAGAGAACCAGGGCAACACGAGTGTTAATAATCAAAGGCTGGAATGTCCCCCTTAGGTTATCACTTCTGTCACTGTTTTAAGTGATTCCCTCTTGTTGGCTGGGTACTAGGACTAGTAGTGCTCAGGACTAGCTGGTAACTTCCATAACCACCAACTCGCTGCTAGACAGCACCCATTACACACTCTAGCACTCCTTCCCCCTCCTCCAACATAGTCTGTGAGTTTTAAAGCAGACCTACTATGAGAATTTGGAGCACATCGTGGTTTGTGGCAGGGGAAGTCAGGAATGAAGAACCTGGGCAGCCTTCTCCACTAAGTATCTATTGAAGGGGTGTCTAAGGCTGCAGTGGACTTGGAGATCACTTCCCCACAGCTACCTTCTCCTAGATCGTACCTGACTTGCAATGAAATGGCCAGAATTACATGGGAAGACACAGATTCTGGTGTTAATGTTTGCATTTAGAGTAGACTACTGTGTTCCATTTCACCAGAGAATCTGGATTTTTGGTACCCATCTACAAATGCTAAATTCTTTCATGTTAGATCCAGCTTGTGCTTTCAGTAGATTCCACACCGCAGAAGCTACTTCTCTGAACTTTGTGAACCCAAGAAAAGGAGGGGGGATGGTATTATTTCAATCAAAAGCCCTGTCTTCAGTTCAAAGAGTCTTTGAATCTCATCTTTCTTGATTTAAACTTTTGTCTTTGTTCCGACCCTATGACTTCCTGCCACAAACACCAACACCACTTGCCTCGCTGTGGATGGAGACTCAGCCTGCTCAGAGTTCCCTCAGCAGTGCCCAAACCAAAGAGTTAGTGTGTTTTGCTGGTCCCCCGCACATACGGGAAATGTCTCAAAATAACACAGCAGAACTACTGAAAGAAAAAAAACCCTTTTATTTTCTAAAAATCATGCTTTTGCCATCTTTCAATAATTACTCTTTAGCTTTTATACAACCTTTTGTACACCTATTTACATTTGTTTGCATTACGTGGGCTCTGTTTTTCACATTTGAAAAAAAAAAAGAAAAGGAAGAAGGAGCTGAGATGAAAGGTTGTGCAAGAGAGGTCCTTCATTCTTCTAAGAGCTGAGATGCACCTCCTTCACTGAAGGCATCTGAAAGACATAAATTGGCCACAAAGATCAGCAGACTCAGCTAATATCATGGGGCACTCAGACCTCTCCTAAGAAATTTTAAGTACCTTTTAGCTCATCAGAAGCCTCTTTCTGGCCCCTCAATATCAGGAGTGGGCTTCAGAAGAAGTCGGAGGGGAGGGGAATGTTGAGTGAGCGAAGCCACCTTGTCAAGCGGGACCCTGTCCCTGTAGCAGTTCGTAGAGGTTCATGCTGATGTTGGACCCTACCAGTAGAAATGTGAGGGAGAAAGACCACATTATTGTTGCCAGTCACTAGAAAATAACACAAAAAGCAGTGAGCTACAGAAATCAGCACCTGTGTACAATGCCCTTACCTTTTCTGTCACTGCTGCTTGAGGGCAGCAGCTCTCATGGCAGCTGGGCTTGTGCTATGGGCCACTCAGTTCCTGGTGAAAAGACACTTTGAGGAAGGAGCATGCCTTCCTCTTTGTGTTGTTAGGATCAAGCATCTGGTTCTCAGAGCCTGCCATGAGTACTGGCAGCAGAGAGAGCAGGTACTGCAGAAGTGATGTAAGAGTGAGGCACAACTAGTGAGGGTTTTTGTCTTGCAGTTATGGAAACCAAACAACAAAAAGGAAGGTTTTCTTCCATTTTTACACGAAAGATAACGGGAGTGGATGCAGGAACCCTCTTCATACAGCCTACCGGTGTACAGAGAGGGAATTTTTACAATGTCCTTCGGTCAAAGTTACATAAACCACCTATTTTCACAGTGAGGTCAATAGGCAAAGAGAAATAGGAGTGACAACGCCACCATCACAGGTGACACCCAGGAGAATTTCTTGGCCTGGGGTTACACATCATGTGTTATAAAATTCACCCCAAATGCTGAAAGAAGAACAACAAAACACAACAGGCTTGTAAACTCTGCATTTTGTCAAGTCTGGAATGAAGATGTAGAAAGAATGGAAAAACTACTTGAGGTCAGTGGTGTCAGACAAAATGTACTGGTGGAAACAACAGTTAATCATTTCAGAGATAAACTGCCATGTTCTCACCACCATACCAGATCTGTAGAAACTGTTCCACATGTTTAACTGTGCTTCTGGTGAGCACTGAGGTTGGCTTTCCTGCTCTGAACATTACTTCTAATCTGTGTCAACACTTGTCCCACCCAGCAGTAAGAAAAACCCTTGCCAACACCTGCTGTACTTGTTCAACACAGGAGAGGTCAGTTTGGTCAGCAGCAGTCTGGTGAACTGGCTCGGCTGCTTTAGTCTTCCAGTCTATTTCAGGGCTCTTTATCACAGGCAATGCAACCTATCATCTCAAATTTATTCCAGATGTAACTGATGGGCAGAACAGCACTGTCCACCACACACAGGCACAAGAAATGCAATTCAGGGATAGTAGAGGAAAAGCTTTCCTGCCTTCTGGTAAGATGTCCCACTTCCTAGAGAAGCATCTTACATTTTGTCAGTCCTGCTGGGACTGTCCCTGATGTATGACACAGCTGTTTCTTCCCTCTACACATGGAGCTTTTCCGGCCACAACTATTATGTTGTTCAGCCAGGACTCACACTGTGAATGACAAAAGTGGACCAGATGTGCTCTTGTAAAATCAGAGCCATGACTATGATTCTATTTAAAACCTTCTCCTTAGGACTGCCATGGGTACAATCCCAGCTGTCATCTTCCAACCAGCAGAATTCCTATTTAGAGAGCAGCTGCAGATGTTGCTGCATTTCTGACTTTATCTCTTGAAGATGTCACAAGGAAAAAGTAACTAGTTGCAAGGTCAAGGCAAAGAGTTTGACACAGATGCAGCATGTACATGCTCCAAGATTAATTCCCCCCCCAATTCCCACATGCAAACTCCCAAGCCAGGCAACCTTCCTGGACCTCTCTCATCAAAAGACAGGTCTGATTCTATCTCTGTACCAACTCTATAAGCCATCCCCTAACTTGCAAAGGAACAAAGACTCTAGACAGGCCACTTGGAATGGCCACTGGAGCTCTCTTGCAGTTGCCTTTACTGATGTTGTGACACTGCTAAGCACCAACACTACAACAGGTGATAGATGAGGCTTCTGACGGTTTTGTTGCACAGCAAGGTACAGACAATCTGTTCTGGTAAGTATATGTGAATTGCAGGAGGTTCTGATGCCTTTTTTGCACGTGAACACTGGAACATCTTTCCTTCCCCATCTGCAACACTGAGCTATTGCACTTTCCCCAGCTAGTCACAGTTTCCCCTTCTGTAAGGAATAATCATGTCATTCCAACCATATCCTGGGCTATATCAAAAAAGTGTCACCACTAGGTCAAGGGAGGTGATTCTACTCCACTGCTCCTTTGAGACCTCACCTGGAGTACTGCATCCAGTTCTGGAGTCCGTAATATAAAAAGGACATGGAACTGTTGAAGCAGGTCCAGAGGAGGCCATGAAGATGATCAGAAGGCTGGCACACCTCTCCTATGAGGACAGGCTGAGGGAGTTGGGGCTGTTCAACCTAGTGAAGACAAGGCTCCAGGGGGACTTTATAGCAGCCTTGCAGTACCTGAAGGGGTACAAGAAAGCTGCAGAGGACTTTTTACAAGAGACTCTTGTGATAAGACAGGGGGGTGGTTTCAAACTGAAAGAGGGGAGATTTAGATTAGATTTTAGGAAGAAATTCCTCCCTATGAAGGTGCTGAGGCACTGCAACAGGCTGCCCAAGAAGGTTGTGGCTGCTCCATCCATGGAAGTGTTCAAGGCCATGTTGGATAGGGCTCTGGGCAACCTGGTCTGGTGAGAGATTTTCCTGCTCATGCCAAAGAGATTGGAATTAAATGATCCATAAAGTCCATTCCAAACTAAGCCATTCTATGATTCAGAGTCTGCACTAACATATTATCCTTCTAAGCCTCTGGGAGTGCAACACATGTCTTCCAAAAGTCCCAGCAACATCCCTGAGAAGTATCTTACCTCTTAGAAATAAGATTGTTTTAACAACACTTTCAACTAAATAACACAGATCAAAGTTGTCACTCAAACCTTTCTCAGTAATTCCTCTGGATCAAAAGGCATGTTATGGAGAAAGACCAGAACACCCATGACACTGCATCAGACTCTTTCCAATTGGAGTGACAAGCTCCCAGATTTTTCCACAGCTTGAAGTAAACACACCCCCTGAACACTCCAATTCTACCAGCAGATTTCAAGACTACTAAGTGAAGCTAGTGCTGCTTCTCCAGTTCTCCTTGTTCCTCTGTCATCAGCCTCCCACAGTGATCTTTGTTCCATACTTTATGCAGAACACTGAGTTACTCTCCTTGCTGAAGCTGCTACTCAAGTCTACAAACTCTGCAGCTCCCCATGCAGAGCCAGACTAGCTGAATAGGAAACAGGAGAGCATCTTGAGATGCCATGGGTTTGGAAAGCCTGATTCCCAAGGAGAGACATAAGATATTTAGATGTGCCACCCCTTCTTCCAAGGATAAAAATTTCCTGAGTACTGCAATTGTTCTTGTATGTCGCTGTGTATTGACTTGATGGCAAAAAGAGAACAGCAAGTTGGTGCCCAGGAGGCAGCAGTCAAACAGGGCAAAAATCACATTTTCAGCTATTCAAATCTAAAAACACATACAAAACATTCTGTAACTCCAGTTTACGAGACTTGAGTGAAATCATCCAGATGCTGCTTTCAGAGACTGGAGGTTTGAGCACTGCCACATCTGAACCAACTCTCCAGACTATTTTTATACTGAATATAACAGTTTATGTAGAATTTTGGACTCTACTCACGTGTTCTGTAATGTGAACTCCACCTCCAGCTCCTCACGTGCCTGAAAGGATAAGAGAAAGAAAGATATAGTACTTATTTTTATTAATATCTTCCATCTCAGCAGTTACATATAATTTGGAAAATATATATATTCAGAACAGCCCTCAGGTAAAACTCCCAGAATATTTGTAAAATAAAATAACCTTATAAAAATTTTTACAAATTATTTTAAGAGTTTAAAAATAAAGTCATTTGCAAAATAAAAAAAACCCTTGGTGCCCAGTAAAGAAACTGATCAAGCAATTACTGACATTAATTACATGAAATCTAAATGCCATACAAACATGCCAACATGGTGGGGGGAGCTGCTATTCTGCTGAAGCTGCCATTTTCCAGATTTCATTGCCCCACATAACCAGAACCAGTTACTCTAATGTTGTTACAGTGTAAAATGACTGAAAATTTAGAACTTACATCAAGACCCAACAAACATTTCAGGAATATTCAGAATAAAGGCACCAGCTAGCTGGTTCCATCCTAGATTACTAGCACAAACCCAGCACAGATCAATTACTGATAGAAGCCAAATTCAGTTTCAGCAGATTTTTCTTCCTACAGTGCAGACTTTTTCGTAGTTTAAAAGGTCGTATTTAGATGGAAGGAAAGGATTTACTTTTTTCTCACTAATTCCATTGCTCACCTGTGGATTCAGCTGAAACTTCACTCGAACAGTACGTCCTACAGTGAGTTTATCTATGTCAAAAAGGACTGTGCAGAGTTCATCATCCCTAGTGATTGTGTCTTCATCACAGACCTTCAGCTCCAGCACATTCTGCAAGCAAAACATTAAGAACATTATGGAATTATTACTGTATTTAACAGCCCTAAGAGGCAAGTAAATGTCACAACTATGCTCTTCTCTCTCCTATGTTCCAGTTTTGGGGAAAGAAGAGAAAAGCAGAAGGAGGAACAGAAAAGGAAAGAGATTTGGGGATATTATGCTTCAACTGCTAACTGTACCTACACAAAAGATCTGCCTGAGGAAACTAAACAAGACAAGCAGGTCATGCAGAACATTCATGAGTTGGTGATAACTGACTGTATTAAAGGTTTCTAAATTTACTTGATGGCCGTTTACTCTAAGTGTATAAAACAGGCATAGGGTACATATCAAATGTTTCAAGGGCTTCCTTGTCACCTGGAACTACCTGATATTGCCATTATTTTCATGTGATCTTGATCTTGGATTTACCTGTATATGTCGAGATCAGGAATAGGATAGCAAGGCCATATTCTGCAGGGCAGAATATCTTCCTACTACTTCAGCAGGGAAAAGTTAGAATAGAGCAACACCAAAGAGGATGTTTCTGTTTCAGAAAGGTTGGAAGAGACCTACAAGATCATTAATACCAACCAAAAACCCAATCCCACCCTGCCTACTTAACCATGTTCCCGAGGGATGCATCTACTCATTTTCTGAACCCCTCCAGGGACAGTGACTCCATCATCTAAGTAACACATAATTTTTCTGAGGAGTCTTGAACACTTCCAGTGTTTGGACACCATCTCTATCCTTATTGCTTTATTGTAACCTTGCAATATCTAGTCCCTGCAGATAGAAAGTAGTGAAAAACGTTTCTCTTCACTACCTTGACTCGGCGGTCAATCTTATAGCAGAAAGCTTCATTCCAGACGGGGTTTTTGCTGTTTCTGATGGTTCTGGTCCGAACCTTCTCGGTTGAGGCAGTAGGCAGCCACAGTGTCACGTAACAGTCTGAGAGGGTGACTGTTTAACAAGATGAGCAGAGTGATAATGTAACCAGAGAAAGAATTGCTGCGCTGTGCACACATAATCCTAATTAGACAAAGATACCACAGTAAAGGATTTCTTTCTAAAACAGTGAGGAGTAAATAACACCATGAAGGGCTCACAGGAAAATGAAAACCTCCTGATAGATTTGCCATGCTCATCCTCAACTTCTCACATCCAATCAGATTTACTTTTAAAACATTAGGTTTGAAGTAGCACTGCCCTCACAGAATCAAATAATTACTGAGGCAGGAAAAGACCTCTGGGGTCATCAAGTCCAGCCCATGACCTCCACGCACAGTACAGGCACACCAACGCATGTTGCATATGGCTTTATATCCGGGACTATCCAAATGCCTGGGGCAGGGCAATGTTACCAAAGCACAAGAATATCTACAGGTTTACAGCATCTGTCAGGTCTAGGATGTCTCAGGCAACATGCCTCACAAATCATACATACAGCCTTCAGTCCGGGCTGTGAAGAGACTTGTTTTCTAGCATTTCCTCCCCAGATTGGGCAGCTTAACTAATTGAAAGCCTTTAGCAAAGTGCTGGCTTAAATGAAGAACAACAGATTTGTGGGACTTTTTCCCCAAAAGCATTCTCTCATCAAAGTTGAAAAGCTTGATCACCTAACCACAAATTAGCATGTGCCCACTTCATATTAATTTGTATATTTAACAACATTTTTATAAGTTTTGGTTTTCTCAGCAATCCTGTTGGAAAACAAAGTCCATTGTGGCACCACAGTTAAACTACTGTTCTTGCTATTCCTTCCTCCTACTCTACCTGCAGACTGGCACTATCTTGCCATCACTCATGTCTGGGGAAGGAGGCCATGAATGCCAGCAAGGACATCAGCTTATTCCATCTTTGGAAGGACAATTACCAGGGAGTGCGACTTGAAGAAGCTTCATACAGGCACTAACAGCCTTCCTCTTGTACCTGTAAGTGATATATATTCTCCCTACTTCACTGGAATATTGTCATCAGTTCTGGAAAGCCCAACACAAGAAGGATTTGGAGCGGTTGGAGCTGAGTCAGGATGAGGCCATGAAAATGTTCAGAGGGCTGGAGCCCTCTCTTATGGAGACAGGCTGACAGACTTGGGATTGTTCAGCCTGGAGAAGACTCCAGTGGGACCTTAGAGCCACCCTCCAATCTCTGAAAAGGGCTGTCAGAAGTCTGGGAAAGACTGTTCACAAGAGCAGGGAATGATAGGACGAAGGGTCATGGTTTGAAGCTGGAGAAGAGCAGATTGAGGCTGGACAGGAGGAGAAAGTTCTTGAATCTGAGGGTGGGGGATCCCTGGAACAGGCTGCCCAGAGAGGTGGTGGAGACTGCATCCCTGGAGCCATTCAAGGTCAGGCTGGATGGGGCTCTAAGCAATGTGTTCTAGTTAGAGATGCTTGTGGCAAGGGGGCTGGACTAGATGACCTTTAGACATCCCTTCCAACATAATACATTCTGTGAATGCTGGAACAGTCATCTGATCCTTGCAGTAACCTTGTGAGTCAGAAAATGTCAAATAATTCAAGCCCTAGTCAAACTTTGTATCACACCCAAGACTTGTAATAGTGTTATTACATCATATTAAATACCATTTTCTTTATGGATTTCCTCCATCTTTCAGTAAAAGCTACAGAGTTGGGTTTTTCTACCACATCTTGTGTGTGTTAAGATGTGTCTTTATGTTGTTTTTAACCTTTATGATCTAATTCACCATCGGCAAAACCCTGATCATCACTGTGTGAAGGAAAGCATTTCCAACAAATGGTCTTAGCCAAACACATTCATGACTGCATGATCAATCAGACAATCAGCAGAGGCACAAGTACAAGGCAGATGAAAATGTGCATGGTTAATGGTGATGTCTGAGGCAAAGTGGATTGGATGATTGGGTAGCAAGGTGGATTGTGAACTGGCTGTAGGATAGAAGCCAGAGAGTAGTGATTAATGGGACAGAGTCTAGTTGGAGGCCTGTATCTAGTGGGGTCCCCCAAGGATCAGTACTGGGACCAGTCCTCTTCAATCTATTCATTAATGACTTGGATGAGAGATTAGGGGGCACTGTCAGCAAGTTTGCTGATGACACCAAGCTGGGTGGTGTCACCAACACCCCAGCAGACTGTGCTGCCGTTCAGTGAGACCTGGACAGGCTAGAGAGCTGGGCAGAGAGAAACTTAATGAGGTACAAGAGTCAGTGTAGAGTCTTGCATCTGAGCAACAACAACCCCAGCTACCAGTATAGGCTG
>VZRI01001031.1:0-32616 GCA_013397515.1 Upupa epops | reverse complement strand
GAGGAGAGGCTGGGGGAGCTGGGTCTCTTTAGTTTGGAGAAGAGGAGGCTGAGGGGTGACCTCATGAATGCCTATAAATATGTGAGGGGAGGGTGTCAGGTGGATGGAGCCAGGCTCTTCTCACAGTCATCTGGTGATAGGATAAGGGGCAATGGGTGCAGGCTGGAGCATAGTAGGTTCCACATAAATATCAGCAGGAACTTCTTCACAGTGAGGGTAACGGAGCACTGGAACAGGCTGCCCAGGGAGGTTGTGGAGTCTCCCTCTCTGGAGACATTGAAGATCCACCTGGATATATTCCTGTGCAACTTAATCTTGGTGATCCTGCTGTGGCAGGGGGATTGGACTAGACGACCTTTTGAGGTCCCTTCCGATCACTAATGATTCTATGATTCAATGATTTTTTAAGGGCTTAGGAACACACTAATGAATTACAAGAGGCAGTATAAAGATTAAGCAAATACATGGAGATAGCATGAACAACTTGATCTCCTAATGCAGTCAGTGTTAGGGTCTGAAACACAGTCTGGATTTTCAGTCTTATACTCAAATCTACTAAAATTTTCTTCCTCTGGGACAACAGTAGGGAGAAATATTTTTAAAGTGCTTATATTTTTCCCTGCAGTAAATAGGAATGTCACAGTCAAAGACCAGACAGAATAAATCAAGCACAAACACTGCCTTAATGGGACAACATGACAAAACCCAGGAGTGATGTGGGGAACACAAAGGTTTAATCAGAGACAGGAAAGCTAATGTGAAGAAAAGTTAACTGAGAATTACACAAGCAGCATGCTGTTACCGTTACAAAGAGGTAGAAAAGGGAAGTTTTCTCATAGTTGAAAATATTTAGATTTTGAGGAAAAGTAGCTGAAATTTTTGCCCTTTTTTGCCTCAGAAAAGGTAAAGACTCTGGGAAATTTTCTTCCCACTGCAGGCAAAAAATGAACAGGTTTCCCCCAGAAAACTAGGTTTGTTCAGAACTACAAATATTCTGCTGAGAAAATACTCTGGCTGCTAAGTTTTCAATCTCTCTGACAGATACATTGCAAGCAAATCTTTGTGATGCCCAAGTTCTGAATTTGTGGCATCTCAAGGAGACACAGATACATTATTCACCTGTTCTTGAGATCAGAAGATGAGGTAACAAGGCACTATGATGTAGCAGACATGGCAACAGGCTTCATGAAGAAAGACTGTGTCATTCATCGCAGTGCCTGAGGAAATTGCTCCTGGGAAGGAGAGCTACAATGGCCTGAGTCTGTGCAGTAGAGCATGCAGCTCTGCAGATGCAATGGCAGGGACTGCCTGGCCAGATCACATAGTGAGTTGGTGCCAATCCCCAGTGAGCCATTTGAAAGTTTGTTTTGCTAAATAAAAAGTTATGCGTACACCTATAAGACCACAAAGCATTTGCTTCTGCAAGGAAAACTACACTAAGAAATCCAGAACTCTACATCTTAGAAGTTTTTCTCATTTTGGCTAATCAAGCACATTGCTTTTTCAAAATAATGGAGTAAATATCACACGAAAGAAAGCAGTTTAGTCATCTATCATTTCTAGAGTAAAAAGTATGAGGACAGAAGTAGTAAGTAAGGCATTCAGAAAATCACAACAGCCTTTTTTAAAGCTGGAACAATAAAGAGAAAAATAAGTGTCATAGTATTGCACTGCAGAAGACAGAGGAGTCGAGTAAATCACATAGCACAAGTGTGTACAGCAGAGAGAGCCAGCATTTATTTAAATACACTGTTAAGCACAACTCAACTTTCACATGTTCTAGCCACATCCCTCCTATCAGAAACCACTAAACCTAACCTCAGATAAGTCTTCCTTCTCCTGTTGACACATTATGCTAGTTACACTCTCAAAATATACATCACATTACATTGAATTTACAGCTCCTTCCCTCAGGAACTACTATGTGATGTGTGGAAACATAAGTGTACTAGAAGAAAATTTATTTTGAGCCATGTTCCAATAGTTTTGGGGGAACATATAGGCCTCTCATCTCTGTTTTATCACTTTCTGCTTTATTCTTGTGGTCTTTAGATTTTAATTTGCTTTTTTGTCTTTGTTTCACCTTGATCTTCCTTGACTTTCAAACCTCTTTGAACAGTTTTACTGTTCAAATATCCCCATGTAAGTGTCTTAGTGCAGAACTGCTTTTTGAAAGGCACCTGAACCTGTCCCAGTGTAGCCAGGAGACTGTTACTAAGGACCCACATCTACAGAACAGAGTTAGTTAGGAAGATCCTCAATGAACTAGAAAATTCAGAACTAAACCAGTCCCTTTCCTGGGAAACTCAGTGCCACATCTGGACAGTGGACAAAGTATTATTTCTACTATTGCAAGCCTCATTCTCCAACAGAGGCTTTTAATTTCCAGTTTGCTGCCACACTGGTTCAGGAAGTCAATGCTCACGAGTCTGCGGAGGCAGAGGTGAATCGTTTCAGTGCTTCCACACATAAGTAGTATCAGACTCTGCAGACTTCCCTAGTACAGAGATTTCTTCTGTCCTGGGCTCCTCTCACTATAAACTTTCTGTGACCTGGCTACGACATTCTTCTCTTGCAGTCTCTATTCTAAATATCCTTTTCTCACTTCCCCTCACTATCCCTCACCTAAACTCCTTTAAAACTCTCACTGTAGTGCTCTGGCTCATTTTTTATGACTTTTAAATAGCTGTGTTCTTTAATTTCAATGAATTCCCAGGTACACTGGATTTTATCACCTCTTGCATTTTATAAATTATCCAGAAATACTAGAATGGTTTTGCTCCCACTTCTGTTATGTTCTGCTACTGCTGGTCCTCTCCTTTCTTCTGCCCAAAACCTCTGCAGGGAATCCTGCAGTTTTTTACTCAAAGGTGCAAGAAGTTTCATCATTTAAAGAGCAGCTCTCTGATGAAGTTTGATGTCATAAAGGTGAGGGAAGAGTCTCTCACACAGTGAGACATGAAAGCAAGAGGTCAAATGCATCACCTTGCTTGAGGCAGCCTCGTAAGAGCACAAAGCAACACTTCAGTATCACAATAAAAATAAGTCCAGCAAACTTTCAGTTATTTTAGAACAATAATATTGACCAAATATTTTTGTTAAAATATTATTAGAAATACCCAACATGGGTAGAAGTACTCACGCAAATCTGCCTTCCGGACATTCCGCACTCGTAATACTTTAACTGTGAGCAAGTTGAAAGGAGATACTGGTCTCTGCATCACAATTTTAAAAGAAGTAAAAAGATTACATCAAGATTAATATTGCAGTTTATAGGCACAGACTACTGTAACCACAAATAGGTAAAGAGGTAGATAAAACAGGGATTTATAAAATTGAGTCAATATCATTTATCAAAGCAAATGGAACAGTTGGAAGAAGAATTTTGGCTGAGAAACCTTTTCGGACCTGAAATAGAAGCAACATTTCAAAGCCACACACAATTTGAGAACAGATGCTGAGAATTTCATTTGATAATTTTTTTCTAACACCATCCCATTATTATCACAATGTCTACAGCACATGCTTGCCTCTTACACTACCCCACTGCCTGCAATAGAAGAGACTGTTTGGAGTACCCAACACTGTCAAAGTAGCTGCACAAGTAGAGCTAAGTGACCACCGTGCACCAGCAAAATCTCATGCATACATCCCATGCACAGCTGAAAAGGCCAGAAATGCACAGTGATGACATCCTTCTCATGTCTGCTCTTGCTCCATGTCTGATCTTTAGCCCTGATCCCCAGCACAAAGCTACAAAACTCTTTTAGAGATATGTTCTTGAGAATGAACTCACAACTCCTTTAGGTATTAGATACCTTGGGCTCAGACACACGAATTCTATAATAGCTCGTAACTTCCACAGCTCATACTCATATCCTTCATAATCCTTAATGACCTTTAGACACACCTTGGAGATTACTTAACATCTTCTTTCCTCTACCACACTAACTCCTCCTCTGTTTCATAGGTACCATATTTTCTTTTAAGGCCAATGTATGGACAGATACAATTTCTTTCAATACTCACTTTAAACTAGTATTTAGCTTTGAGTCTACTGATTCTGTTTTAGAACTCAGATAGGCACCTCATACCCAAAAACTTGCCTAATCTACCTATACAAGTTAGTAAGGGTAGATATTACTCTACCCATAAACCCTCTCAGTTCTGCATTCATAGAAATACTATACCCTAGTGAAGTTAATATGGTGTCTTAACACAAACACAGAGGGTTTATTCCATGGAATCTGAAGTGACAATATTACTCATAGGCAGCAGAACTAAATCCAATGTTCACTAAAAAAATGTATTTCCTTTACATATGCTGCATATTTTGCCTGAATATTTGTCTTTCCAGCTGTAGCACAAGGCTGATCCTGAAGAGATTCACAACACTTTGACAAAGTGTTAAGTGACCATGACATGAACTGGGGCTGTTTAGTCTGGAGAAGAGAAAGCTGAGAGAGGATCTTATTAATGTCTGCAAAATATCTCAGAGGTGGTTGTCAAGAAGAAGGGGACAGTCTATTTTTGTTGGTGCCATGTGATAGGACAAGGAGTAATGGGGATAAACTTGAACATAGAAGGTTCCACCACAACATGAGGAGAGATTTATTTACTGGGAAGGTGACAGAAGACTGTAAAACCCTGCCCAGAGAGGTTATGGAGTCTCTTGCTCTGAAGCCTTTCATAACCCACCTGTGTGACCTGTTCTAGGTGACTCTGCTCTGGCAGGAGGGTGGACTAAATGATCTTTAGAGGTCCCTTCCAACCCCTAACATTCAATGATTCTATTACATTGGACACTAGCATGTAATAAAGTAGGTTCTTGTCCTCAACAAAAAAGTCTTGGCACCTCTGAAAATGCAGCAGAGAAACAGCCTGGGTATTCCCCAATGTAGCACCTTCCTTTTAGGTTAGCAAACGACCTGAAGATGCAGAGTTGAAGGTTGGTGAGACAGCAGCATATGTGTGGAGCAGTCACTGAGATGGGGACATTTGTTCAATATTATCTTAACCTGTCCAGCCTCCAGCACAAAGCACAATTTGGTGGTGCATGGTTTACGAAGACTTGATTTATTAGCTGTAGGACATTTCATCTGTCTCAAAGAGTGTATCTCCTCCCCTTGACCTGCTCTGCTATCCTAAACATGCCTGCCCTGGGGAACTTGGACAGGCACACCTTGAAAGAAAAAAAACGAGTTCTTTTGTGGGAAAAGAAAAAATAGGACAGTCTCCTATTGAAAGCCACCGGAAGACATCATGACAGATTATCTCTTTGAACTGCTATAACTACTTTTCTACAGGCATTAAGTAGAAGTGGGAAAAATACAGAAGCACTTCTAGGCATGTCATCAAAAGAAAAAGTTTAACCTTCACCAAGGCACCAGGTTTGCAAACAGTTGCTCTTCTCTGATGAATGGGAGGGGAAGGTGAGAACAGTACACAAAGTCTTGGTTGACTGACCTAGTTTTAAAAAGGCAGTAGGAATCTCAAAGAAAGACAGCAGCAGTCTGGAGATAAGAGAACGGTAACCTTCTTATTTCATATGTACATCAACCTTTTGCCATGGTTTCTTCTTTGTTGTTATTTTGCATATAAGATAGGACTCCTTTCTCCAAAGCTGTGTTAGTTTTGTGAGCTTTTCCATAGCTCACTTTGTTGCATAGGACTGGAATAAAGCAAATATATAGTCTCTATGTGTCAAATGGATTTTGCACACTGGGTTAAGAGCCCAGATATCATAGAATTATAGAATCATTCAGATTGGAAAATACTCTTGAGATCATCAAGTCCAACCATCAATCCTACTCTACAATCACTTCCCTATTCCTGCTGGTCACACAGTTTCTAGTACAAGCGAGGATGCCATTGGCCTTCTTGGTCACCTGGGCACACTGTTGCCTCATATTCAGCTACTTGTCAATTAAAACCCCCAGGTCACTTTCTGCCAGACAGCTTTCCAGCCACTCTTCCCCCAGCCTGTAGTGCTGCAGGGGTTTGTTGTGGCCCAAGTGCAGGACCTGGCACATGGCCTAGTTGAAGCTCATATCGTTAACACTGGCCCATTGATCCAATTTATCCAAGTCTCTCTGTAGAGCCTACTTACCCTTGCTCAAATGAACACTCCCACCGTGGTGTCATCTGCAAATTTACTAATGATATGGGACAAGAGGCACAGGATCAACAGCCAGGGCTTGTGTATCCCTGCCAAACCTACTAACATGTTTGCTACGTTTATATTTGGTCCCTGCCTTGAATAAATCCTCAATAGTTTTGTTCTCAGCAGTGCTCTTTCAGCAGAAGATATGGAGCATGTCTTTACCCAGTAAGGATGGGACTTGAACCCCTTGAATCCAGAAGAACGGGCTCAAGAGGTTCCCCATCCCAGAGAAGTGCTGTAACCCCTAGGCTTGACACCAGTTCAGAGGAATAACCTGTCTGGCTCTTTGAAAGTGTCTAGACCTCTACTTTGTGCATCTCAAGAGGGTAGTGGTACCTCCTGCAGCCCTAAGTGACACATACATGTGGAATCTAAGAAGGGTGTTTCTGTGCCCAGGTGTCCAGGTTAGCTGGATGGACCTATTTCTGTAGTTCCCCACTCAGCTACTATGGTTCCCATTCTGATATAATCTAATTCTCCCAACAGACTGAATCATTTCTCAACACTTCACTCTGGGTTGTAGAGTCAGCTCCCATACCAGGTGCTTGTAAGTCAGACCATATAAATCCTAAAATGTAGGTGTCTCAATGCTTTCTCAAGTCTAGCTGACAGCAGCTTACTCAAAGTCACACAGCAAAACTGGATAATCTACTAGTAATAGGCAATGACTTCCACATCTTTGCTTTAAAGCGACAATGACCGTAGTGCAGGCTGGGTGAGTTCTGAGGCCAGAAGCCTCACAGGGCAGTCATTACACACACTTTGACTTTCAACTTCTGTATTTATTTTGCCTGAGACATGATTGTTACCTCATAAACCGGAAGCACAAGCCAGGTATTTTAATAATCACTGTTGAAACTACTTAAATATGTGAGACTGCAAACGTAAGACTTGGTCATACTGCCCTACGTCAGATAAAAGTGCAATTACGTCCTGTGGCAAACTTGTGCAACCCTCACAGATCTGATCCCAGGGAAGTCAACAGGAGATTTCACATAAGTGAGCGCTCATCCATATGAAGAGTTACATAACTGGCCTCCACTTCTCTATTTCTGTAAAATTTCAAGCTTATGAATCTTTGATAGAGTTTTTTTGCTTTCTTGAGGGAACTAGAGTGAATCACATACAAAATTCCAAAGTTCCAAAAACGCCATTACTGAGATAAAACAGCATTGTAAGACCGATTTGGAGCAGAGCACTCTTCCCTTGTCTTTCTCTTTGAACAGGAATAGAAATGTCACTACCAGTGTAAAATCTATGAAGATCAAGAAAGAAACCACTCAGCCTCGTCTAAAGGAGTGTCAGACTTTACAAGACAGAACATTGCCTCGCTTCTGACCTGGGTCAGATACCGGCGCCTTCCAACTCCGAAGATTTTTGGAGCTTCAAGGGTAGGCAGGATTGCATGATGTCATTATACCTCCCACCTCAGGCAAGGTCAAATGTACTTTTCCTCATACTCTGTGTTTTGTATTTACTTCACCTAGTTTAAAATATGCCATAGCTGGATTTTACTAAGTCAGTACAAGTCACCAGGGTTGTTCTGGAAAAAAACAAATGGAGCAACAGTGACTCAAGGCCTGTTTCTCTCCAAGAGTTGTGTAAAACTGGTGTGGCTTCAGACTGACATTTCCACGTGAGTTTTCTTCTCTTCCTATTTGCAGACCCTCAGCTGGACTTGCATGTCAAAATAAATACAAGTCTTAGGAGAGAAACAGAGTCAAACATTTCCACAATTCCACCCTGCTTTTTCTCTAGCCCAAATAGCTCTATTATTTCGATTTGATGAAGTAGTTTGAGTAATCGAGAAAAAGTTCTTTTTTGCCTGTCATCTTTAGAACACTAGCAATATTTTCTCAGTATTTTACATAATCTCTTTAATTTAAATGGTCACTTAAGTTGAAAACACACACATCCCATGAGTTGCTCTGAAACTTGACTCTGATAATGGAATCTGGTAAATGAACCACTGCGTGACAGAAAACTCCAATGTACTCTGGTTCTGTATTTAGCACCATAAATACTGAATTTCATGGATAACAAAAAATGAAGAATCTAGATCTAAAGATCTACTAACCACATAAAAAGAAGTAAGGACTAAAAAAAGTAGCTTGATCCTTTAATCGATTTTACAGGACTGAAAGTAACGTCTTTTATGATCCTAACATACTTCCTTAGGCCTGTGAGAGACCTACATGTAATCATAAATCTACTTGCTGAAGAAGCTCTGCAAAGGCTTTGCTTCATGACAGCATTTCACTGAATAGAGAAGACAAGTGGCTCACAAGTTCAGTCAAGCATCAGATACTATCAATAACAACAGACAGATAAGGCAGGTCACATCTACCATCTCATAGGAGAATGCCTGTAGCACCCCAAACCTCCCCATAGAACCAAAACCTAGAGAAAAGTGAGCTGCAAAACTTCAACACAACTGAAGCAGGGCCAAGAGCCCATCCTCCCAACTACAGACCCCCAGCTGATATTGGCAGCCCCAAACCTACTGCAAGTGTCTGGAAACAGCCTCTTCCTATTGCTGCTGCCACAGTTCCCATTTGCTGGCTCAGAGCAGCTTATCTGATGTATTTTCCTCTATGCTAATGCCTGTCAAAATAAAGGTCTGCTAATTGACCAGGAAGTTCTCATTTGCCTATGCAAAGGATTCTTCATCCTCTGTTCAGAGAAGTTTGGGCACTAGTCCCCCACCAGGCTGATGAGTCTGGGCTTGCCAGCAGGCTGAGCACTACATATTTACTCCAAGGTTTTAGCTGTTGTGATGCTGTGTTTTAAACACTACATTACCCAGAGAATTGCAGACAGGTCATAATAGCACAGAGACTAGAAGGAATAATAGAATGCTGAGAACAACTGAAGGACTCATTTAAATGGAGTCTGTAATGAAGGGAGGAGGTATAAGGCAAGTGGGTGTTTCATCCAAAAAAAAATAAACATAACCAGGGAAAAATAAAATAAAGAATATAGAGATGAAGTACAAATTCACCCAGTACAGTGCAACACCTATGCACAACATCATGAACATCAGAGGCCAGACAACCTAGTCAGAGATACTGAAAACTACAGCAATATTTCATCTACAGAGATGAAATCACAGCTCAGCCTTTAGTGTTCAGTAAATAAAGAACAGATTTCCCCCAAGCCATTGAATTCCTAACATTTTTTCTGGTGATCTACATGCAGCGCTGGACAACATTTAATGAAGAGCTGGCTAATTACTACCTACCGTACTCACCGCTGGTGCTGAGGTACCCGTAAAAGTCTAGGAAAAACAACACAAGGCGAAGTTAAGAAAACTAAACTACACGTTCAACTCTTATTTTAGACTGACATTTAAAACCTTCTCACATTCAAAGCCACACTTACAGCTGTGCTCATCAACAACACTCATTAGGGGCTTTACCCATCACCAAACCCATCGCAACTCTGTGCCAGCTTCTTATTTTCTGGACATCAAGCTTTTTGAAATAAACACAATAACTGGCATTGTTAGCCCTAAAACAGAGCTTGGAAATACCATCACACCATGGGTTCTGTAAAAGGTACAGAAAAACCATCCTTGAAGCTACAAGATCTGAAGAGCCGCAAACTCACTCTCCGAGGATTGCCCATATGCCACGAACAGCTCATTAGTCCCCTCTCTGATCAACTTCGCTGGAACATCAGGCAGTTCTACCCACTTCATGCTCCTTATCAGGTTCCTTTGCTTACCTCATTTGAACTTAAATTTGATCCCATTGCAGACCTAGTTGCATATAAGTGTGAGAATGCACCCAGCCGTGCAGCTGACAGGAACTCCTCATGCAGATTAGAGGTGGAGGAATAGGGATTTTATGACAAGACTCTCCCGCCCCACCCCTTTATTATTCCCAGTCACTCGGCAGTCTCCTCCCTGCTTCCTGCAGCCTATTAGAGCACCTCATCTGAGTCAGCAGAGCAAAAAGGGATTTCTTTTCTACCTACTGTGACATTTGAGGGGGTCAACAAAGTCCTTTTCTACCTAGGGGTTGCCCTGTTGAAAATACTACTGCTAATAAAATTCTTAGAATCACCAAACTTGGAAAAGACTGTCAAGATCATCAAGTCCAACCATCCACCCTACAACCCTGACCACTAAACCATCTCTCGAAACACCATGTCTGCCTATTTGTTGAACCTCTCTAGGGATGGTGCCTTCACCCCTTCCTTGGGCAGCCTGTTCCAAGGCCTCCCCACTCAATCCCAACAGCTTCTTTCCAAACCATGGATTCAAATACCTGTAGTGGTGTTCCCGTAGCAGCATGCAGCTCTGAAGGATGCCACAGCTAAGGAACCATGCTCCTGCTCTAAAGGAATTTGGGGCATCTCTGTGCTACACAGGGTCCTTGACACGTGCTGAATGTTCTCTGCCTGGATATTTGGCATCTATAAAACGTGACCCCATGCCCAGAAATTTTGTGGTTTGATTTGAAATGCAACAAGAGGGAAGGGAGGAGCTCTAGGCAGTAGGGTGAGGTGGGGGTGGAAGGGTGAGGTAGGTGGAAAGGTTATGCTGTTCTGTGTGGGCCTGGAGAGAGCCCAATAGTTCACCCACCTTCCAAGCTTATTTCAGAGGGATCCCTGTGTGTGCTCATTCTCACAGCAGACCCAGCAGGGGACACTGGGTCACAAAGCCCACCCTAGCTCCTCCTCATCATGATATACAGTGACTCACTGCCTCTGACACCAGTCAATTATATAAGCTCTACATTAGCACACGTGTGGAACCTGGCCAGCTTTGGGGTGTGCAAGACCCGACTCCAGCTCTGCCACACTCTTTCCAGCCTGATGACAAGGGGTGGTTAATGCTCACCCTTGACCATGATTTTCAAGGGATTATTTTTAAATAAATGTCATTCACATAGATTCAACTTCATGCAGGTGATGTCACCCAAACTCATTCCCCTGTGCCACAGGGGCCAGTATCAGAGCAATTCTGCATGGAGGGCAAGAGAAAGCATAGTACAGGGAACATCACTAGAGTAAAACCTTCCTTTAGACACAAGTTGGTTCCTTCTACATTGATAAGTCTGTGAAGCACACATTCAGAAGGTCTTACCCAAAATATGCAGTGGTACTTTCTGGTGGCTTCCATTGAAAGTCTTTAGTAGCCTGCTGCTTGCTTCATGGCCACTTTTTGCACAACTTTCTCAGTACATACAGAAACAAAGGAAAACGGCTCGAAGATGAACCTGTGGCACCTGAAATTTTCATTGGAAATGAAAATAAAAGATAAGATCTTTCCAGGTCCCTTCTGATCCCTAATGATTCTATGATTTCCAGTGGACATGAGCGTCTCTACCCTAAAGACAAAATATCTCACTTCTGTCTTTATTGCACTGTTCTCTATGTTAATAACTTATGAACAAATAGAAGTGCAGCAGTCATTGCTGAGAATCTCTTCCTTGCACTCCAGCTAAACTAGTCTTTCCAGCTTTTAAAAGAAGAATGCCTCCCTGAAAATTTTCCAGCATTAGGTGTGAATTTTCTTTCATTAAAAAAGTCAATAAACATCCTCTATGGATGGACAGAGAGTAGGTTCAGCTTCCCCAATCTGTCTAAGCATAGATACACACATATACATTTATACCACTCCAGCTATTTCACAGTAAATACAAAACTCCTTAAGATTAATTACTCGTCCCCACATCACTTGTAAGATCAGTGAGCGATATACCACTTCACAGTGTATAACACCATTCCAGAGCCAGTGCATCTTGCTTGCTGAATGGTTTTCTGATGTCCAGATTATGTTTTCCCTTTCTCAGCATCATTACTGTGACTCCCAAACCATGTTCCTAAATAATTCTTCCTCTCCTGCTCAAGATCCCTACCAAGTTTTTGCAGCAATAATGTCCCCCCTTAACAGACTCAAAGAAGCTGATCAGGGTGGGGAGGTTTGAAATTTTTACTTAACACACTTATTCTGAACGTGATATGGACTTCTGCCTTCAAAAGGCTGTTGAGAAACATTATTAAAATTACTCCAGATTTTATCTCTTTCCTCAGATAAAATCTTGCTCCTCCTCCTCCCTCACCTGAAGCAATCTGGATGGCAAGCAGTTTTGTCATCCAAAAAGAATCAGTAAAGTACTGGCCCCGATGTTCCCAGTATATGCAATCCTGCCTCCAGTTTTGTTGCAAAAGGATTTGAGATCCAAGCCCGGTCTAATAAATCAGTTACTCACAATTTTATCTCTGCCTTTCCCTGTGCTCTGTAGCATCCACAGCAGCACCTCTGTCTGCAGAAACAGCCTGAGGCCCTCTGACCTTTCCAGGTACATCCAATGCTTCAGACACTTGTTCAAGCAGCTTTTTCTTTCCCCTGACCCCATCAGGTCACAGGCATGAAGAACACCAGCATTACCCTGTGTCAGCTAATTAGTTCAGAATTCCTTTGGCGTAATTATTACTTCAGCAGAACTGTGGCAAGAACCTTTATAGGGAAATCTAGAGCAAACTGGAATCCAAACTGAATCTAGAATGTCCCAGAGTTTTCAGATATGAAAAAACAGGCATAAATTTACAGTAAAGAAAAGTGCAAAACAAGTTCTATTAACAACAAGAAGGGTTAATGTCCTGTTTTTATTTCCCAGGTCTTCAAAACATTAAAAAACCAAACCAAATGCACAGGACAAATTTATAGTAAAGACTAATTGTAACGAGTGTTAACAAAGAACACTGGATGGGCTGGCTGGTGTTGGGAACTTGTTCACTAACCCCTGGCCTGTTTCCATCTTTGCTTATCTGTCCTGTGAATACAAGGAGAGTGGTTCCTCCATAAAAGCCAAAGTCTGTGATCCAGAAATTTCTTTATGTCACTGAAATGGGACTTTATTCACTCCTGTTCTTCTGATAATTGGAGAGTGGACAGGGGATTATTTTACCCCTGGGACCCCATGTGTTGGAAAAAAAGCAGCCAATTCCAGTCAAATCTCATCACAGCCCTGGCAGCAGCACTGGCCATGGCGACTGATCACTAGATTTGGTGAAAATTGGGTGGGAAAGAAGAAATTTTGGTTCAATCTGCTGGAAATGAAACCCCCATCTCTCCCCTTCCCCCCAAACATCCAACACTTCCCTACATCCAACATCATGTGGGCAGCAGCTCATGTCCCCCCTAGGCATCCCAGGGCAAGGGTGCATGGGGTCTCCCTTCAGCTCTGCCCCCAAGTTCCCATGTGGAGAAGCTACACAGTGTCCCCCATCTTCAAACACTCCCTGGGAAGGGGAAATGCCTGAAATGTAGAGCGATGGCACTGGTGCTTCTTGATGCCACCTTTGGCGGCACTGGCAGAACTGAGCCAGGACCAGATTTGGGGGCTCAGTGGCAAAACCCACCTGGAGACACAGGGGAATTGAGAACCCCTGGGGCAACTACCAGTGGGTGTCAGAGTGGCAGGCTAAGCCCATCACCGAAGTGGATCTTCTCATGGTGCTCGAGGTGAGCACTGCAGCTGAAGCTCTTGCCACAGACATGACAGACAAACGTCTTCTTGCTGGTGCAGGCGTGCATGTCCTGGGCAATGGTGGAGCTGTCACCAAAGGTCTTGCCACAGTCACCACAGCAGTAGGTCTTCTGGCCAGTGAGGATGCAGATGTGCCAGATCAGGTGGCCACAGTCAGTAAAGTTCCTGCCACAGGTGGCACAGGTTTATGGTTTCTTGACAGGGTGGGCACAGCCATGCCAGGTGAGGCTAACACTGAAGGTAAAACTATTGCTGCAGTCGCTGCAGACAAACAGCTCCTCACCAGCATGGGTGTGATGGTGCTGGGTGAGGCTGGACTTCTTGGTGAACCTCCTGCCGCATTCAATGCAGGCAAAGGGTCAGGTGTCGGAATAGGGATGCACCAGTGCCATTGCTGGCTTATCAGTGAGATGTAACATCAAATTATCCTAACCAAGGGTAAGGAAAGAAGGTGAAAAACTGGCTTTTTCATTAGGAGTTGAAGAAAAGATTTATCATTAAGTTATAAAAAGTTCTTGGACTTGACCACCTGTGGAAAGAAGATGAAAAGTTCTCTGCTGATTCTTCGTATGAAGGGAGACTTTATTGGTTTGACTCATAACAGAGTAAAGCTTGGTAAGAGACACCCACTAGCATGATTTCCTTTTAATTGAACTTATGCACAGAAAAAGGACTGTCTTAGAAGTAACAAAGACCTTATCTCCTGCTTAATAAAGAGAAATGAGTGGGTGACAAAGCCCAACAAATTGTGACCATGGCTCATGAGAGTGAGACACAAGAGTAAGAGTTTTTCCCACTTTTATACTCACACCACTGTAAAGAATGAGCTGACCCTCAGGAATGGAAAAGAATGGTAAAGATACAGAAAAATGGTGCGAGCCAAGCACTGAATAAACACCCTGGCATTTGCAGCTACCTCTATTTGGACTTGTAAACCTCACATTATCATCCCAGTTATCTGCACTTTTAACAGCAGTTTCCTCTGTTTTTTCATCTTCATTTGCAAGTGGCAGCTTTTCTTTTACTCTTCCTCAAAGATTACCAGCAAAGCTCATGGATGCCTCTGTTCCTTGTAACTGTTTTCTCACTGGTGTCCATAGAACATAGCAGAATAAACACACTGCAATGACTGAACACACCCTATGGTCTTGTTAATAAGGTTCTGCATGAATACCCAGTATTTGAAAGGTAACTATCACACTGTATGGATAGAGATGCACACAGGAGAAAATAAGACTGAGCGATTACATAGGTTTTCTTAAACTACTGTTTATCTGAAAAACAACGTGAAAATCTTGTGACCTCGCCAGTCCGTGTTCTGGATGGCAGTTGAAAGAAACAAACAAACAAGTAGCAGCAGCTACACACTGGCCATCATAACTTTCACAAGTCATAGTTTTGTTGCCATCGTGAGCTTGCAGCAGATAACCAAATATATGGCTATGGCCAAGGTCTACGCTGTCAAAACCCTTTTTCCAAACTCATTTGAACTAATAAAACACATTATTTTCTTTTTTAACAAGTTAGTATGGATGTTCATTCCACATAGATTCATGTTCTCTGAATATTTATTAGTCCATTACCAAAATATTTGGACCAAACACCTCTTTTGAAGAGATTAATCAAATTACTCTTTAAGAAAGTTTAGTTGATGGGGGTGATGAACAGTTTTTGAATCGTTTCTTTCGTTCCACTGCAGTTTGCAAAGCCTGAAGGATTAAACATTTGTTATTCAGGATGTTGTAGCTGCACAGGTTCAGCAACTTGTTGAAGTTCTCTTCAGTATATGTAAGAAGACCAGTGCCATAGGGACCAGCACAGCTGGACACATCAACTCTTCCTTGCTCCATTTCTGTGGGACTGCGTTCCACATCTGAATGAAAAGCATAGAAGAGTTCCACATTGCTACATTACCGAGGCAGAAGGCTCCTAACTAGGCAATGCAAAACACACAGCAGCAACCAAAAGAAACTGAATACTCTCAAGAAAATGGTTCAAAGTGCAATCACTTTATAGATACTACATCTGCTGCACTAATAAAATCCACTCCTTCACTCTTTCTCTACAGTCATAGTTGATCCAGAATTGACTGGCAGAAAAACTTTTCCACACAAAACACTTTCCTCTCTAAATTAAAGTTTTCCATCAGAGTACTTCACTTGTGCAGGTCTGGAATTTGGCATTTTAACTTTTTCATCAGATTCAGAGATGATGGCTCTTTATCTGCTGACTGGTAAAAAATTACATCAGGAATATCCTGCATTGGGAATATTTCCATAAGGTGGCTGAGACTTTAACCAAACACAGCAGGGCAAATGAGATGATGAACTACTTGAGGCCTTTTTCAGTAAGCTGGTACATGGATTTTTGTTCAGTTTTCGAGGTAAAAGTTGCCTGGATCACATTAAATTAGCAACAAGAAAATTTGAGCTGGTGCATGCAGAAGTATTTGTAAACTGAAAATGAAATGAGTCATTTTTCTGGCTAAAACACCCCCAAGTTGCTATTTATTCTACTTCTGAACTCAGGAAAATAATCTGGCAACTTTTCACAAATGAGAGATACTAAAGCTGCTCGTTACCCTGGCAAAACCTTTGCTTCATCAGACATTTTCCACAGTTTATATTATTGATTCTTTTCATGCAAACAAACTCCCAAGAGGATTATAGCTTTTGTAACGAAGTAAAAGTAGTATCTCACTACCAGACTGCTAAGTGACAGTGTTAGCTACCAGTGGATCTAACTTGGTGGCTGCCTCCTGTCTTTTATTGTCAAAGGAACACAAACTGTCCCAGTTGCCAGATAGGGAGCTTTGCATCAAACTGCAACTGCTTATGCTTTTAATTTTGAAACTCTTCATTTCAATCCCTGATGAGACAGCCAGCACTAAATTCATCACAACAAGATGGGAATATAGCAACTTGGCCAAATGAGAAGCTTACCAGTCTCTGGCTTTAGAGGAGGAACAATTTAAAAGGATAAATGGGATGTGACTACCTCAAAAAATGATTGATTGGTGCTGTTAACTTACTTGGTGCCTTGTATTTCTGGAAGGTATCACACACCAGTGGCAAATACACCAAGACTGGTGCCTCTAAGCTGTCCTCAAATACGTAGCACTCCTTCAGGTGTTCCCGGTCTTCCTGGCTCAGTTCTGTGCTGGGAAAAGGGATCCCATGCTCCAAACAGTACTCTGAGAATAGGTCCAGTGGCTGGATCCACAAATAGGAGAGTTGCAACACAAAGAGAGGTGTAAATAAGGTTGCCAAGCCCCATGATTGATGTAATGCAGCACTACACAATCTGTGATTGACATACATGCTTATAAATAAGGCTGAATATGTGTTGGAACAAGACTACCTTCTTGATGTTAACAATATCCTGGGTAATAAGAACTTGGTTGAACCTCTAGCACTGTGCATTTTTAAAGCTAAATTACTGCTTCCTGAAATTTATTTGAAAATGTTGGATTTTATTTTTTTATTTACTAGCCATGACAGAGGATTCAGACTAGGAAATTTTGATTACATGTAGTGTCTCAGATTAAAGCTTCTTGAGTTTTTGCATTCAATGCATCTAACAATCAATATCTTCGTATCCTCCTACCAATAAATTCCATTAGTTTTAATCATACACAGCCCTCAGTGCTTCTTCAAACAAAAACCTGACTGAAACATAATCAAAACAACAGAGAGAAAGTCACACACAAAAAAACCCTCCACATTTTCATTAAAAAATAGAAAAAATACACATTAGTTAATTACACTGGAAATGCTATTTCACCAACTACATGGTAGCACAATGATAACTCTGCAGAGATACAGAGAACAGGTGATCTAGGAAAAACTTCATGGAAAGGACCATCAGGTCTTGGCACAGGCTGCCAGGATGAGGGTTAAATCATTGCCCCTGGATACATTTAAAAGTTGTGGAGATCTGGAGCTTAGGGACAGGGCTTTGCGGAGTCCTTGGGAACGTTGCGTTCATGATCTTTAAGGTCTCTTCCAACCTAAACAGATATATATGTGTTTTCCAGAAAAGCTACTGAAAATATCTCTGCTAAAGTCAAGGACGTGACAGACACAGTGTCAAACAGTATCACTGATACGATCAGTTAAATAACAAAAAGAGAGAGAGAGAAGGTGGTAATTCTGTTGCTAAAGTTAGACAAACAATCACTACATCAAAATCTCACCAGAGTCTGTGACCCTCCACTGTAATTTAAATGCAGTATGACATCCACTTTCCTCTCTGGCCTCAGAATGGGGGGACAGCTGGTGTTGATGAAGAAAGCTGTATCTACCAGCTTGAGATAGTCACCCATTTCATTCAGGTGGCTGGCAGAAGAATCCAGCACTGTATCTGAAAGTCAAAACCTTACATTATCAACTAATTACTGCAGGAGCGAGTTCATAACAAAGAAAGAAAGGACAGCCCACACTGAAATTACTCTGGGACAAAACCCCACAATTAAATGTCTTTGACATGTTTGGCATCTATAGCAATAGCGCTACCCTGAGATCAGTAAGAATGAGGAGTTTCGAGACTCTGTTTCATCCAAAGTGATTTATATTAAAATGGTTTTCCACTAGTGTAAATCTGGGGCTATTTATCTTCAGTGGGTGCTGTAAGTCATTATTTTGCAGCTTCTCCTGACAAAAACAAGATCCAGAGTAAACCGTAAATCAATCCACAGATATATTAATCAAATAATATACATTAACATTTGCCTTTTTGCTAAAACTTACAAAAGACTTGTCTTCAGCAAGAATCTGCACTCAAATTGCCTTCAAAGACTCATCTACACCAATTTACTATTACCTTTCCACATACAAAAGCTTTCATTCTCCAGATACTCATTATGTAGCTGCAAGCCCTTGAGGAAATTATGGTAAGTTGAAACCACTGGCCGTCCAGTCATCATTTGTCGAAGAGTATTGGAAAGGCAGCCCTTGGGAATGGATAAGGAAGTTGCCTGTTTATGAGGCTTCTTGGGCAGAGCAGGGTCCTCCTCTGCAGGTAAATCACAGAATGTTAGGGATTGGAAGAGACCTCAAAAGATCAAACAGACGAATCCCCTTGCCAGAGCAGGATCACCTACAGTAGGTCACACAAGAACACATCTAGGTGGGTTTTGAAGGTCTCAAGGTCAGGGGATTCCACAACTACTCTGGGCAGCCCGTTCCAGGGTTCTGTCACCATCACAGTGAACTTTTTCCTCATGTTTACATGGAACTTCCTGTGCTCCACCTTGCATCTGTTGCCCCTTGTCTCATCACTGGACATCCCTGACAGAAGCCTGGCTCCATCCTCCTGATACTCACCCTTTCCATATTTATAAACATTAATGAGGTCACCCCTCAGCCTCCTCTTCTCCAAGCTGAAGAGACCAGTTCTCTCAGCTTTTCTTCATGAAGGAAATGCTCCATTCCCTCCATCACCCTTGTGGTCTGAGGTGGGAACTGAGGGGCCCAGAACTGGACACAACATTCCAGATGTGGCCTCACCAGGGCAGAGTAGAGGGGAGGAGGACATCTCTAGATCTACTAACCCCCCCACACACTCCCCTAATTCACAACAGGATGCCATTGGCCTTCTTGGCAACAAGAGCACACTGCTGGCTCATGGCCATCCTGCTGTCCACCAGGACCCCCCAGGTCCCTTTGTCCTAGCGGCTCTCCAACAGGTCAGTCCTCATCCTGTACAGGTACCCGGGGTTGTCTTTCCCAGATGCAAGACTCTACACTCGCCCTGGTTAAGAAGAGGGTATGCCTGTGTTTATTTAGTATTTCTCTGATACTAACAAAAACAGTGGAACTGACCAACCAAACCATCACAGTCCCATCTGTGAGGAAGTGCATGCATCAGCACACAGACTGTTCTGGCAGAGGTGGGTTTCAGTATCACAGCATCACCTTGTTGTTCCCCACCCACTCCCCAGAGGATTCCTGGTAACACTCTCATAACAAAAATCCCCAGGGAGCACAAAGAACGGGATAATTTTTGTTCCTGTTTTCTCCTTCATTCCCCAAGGCCTGATGTCCCCTAAAACAAAAAGAGGACTCAAAATCAAATCCCTTTCCCAAATGTCAGAGAGATGTGAAATCAGTGCAGGTGCAAGTGAACCAAACAACCCACCGATGTCACACTCAGTGCCTCGAGTCCATCTGTGCCAGAAGTCCTCAGAATGACCCGAGAGGTAGACAGCGTCCATAAAATTATGGGAAAATATATTACTCCATGTGCCTTAGAAGTTTGAAAGAAAAAACAGTCATTGTTAATACTGCACTGGAGTTTTAGAGAGCAGCTACAGCAAGCTATTTGGAATAGGTCTCTCTGGTTGTTTGAATTAGCACTGGTTTAGTTAGGAAATACAATTAATTACTTGAGTATGAATACCAAATGCCATGTCATTCCAACCTCATGTCTGGCCTATGACTAGGCCATTTTAGAAACCTTTCTCGTTATACAAGTCAGACTGAATTTAAATACTTCCAAAAATCAGCTCTAATGAGTGTCTCCTGTTCGGGTTCAACAGGAGTTGGGAAAATTAACTGCATTTCTCTCAAGAATTTGCTTCTTGCTGGTTCTTCTTGCTTTTTGCTGCTTCATCTGAGATATAAATTGCAGATCCATCACTAATAGGTCACTTGCAGACCAGCAGTTATTAGATGCCAACTAACAATGTGATTATAAAGATGATAATTGTCAGAGGTACTAAATCACCTTCCAAGAAGCAGATGCGAGACTCTGGGATCTTCTTCATCAGGCGGCCCATGAAGAACTTGCTACCAAAATCCTCTGAACGAACAAAGGCCCCGTATTTCAGGAAACCCACCTCATACGGCGTGAACTCCACCCACTCTGCAATGCATCAAGAAGGACTGACTGCAGTCACCCAAACACATGTGAAAACAACAGCTTAAAGGATCAAAAGCTAGAAAAAAGCCTGACGTTTCAGCCCATTGGTAACTGTCAGCATCATGGTTTGAAACAAGCATGTGCCCTTCGGTGTACTGTGTGTTAGACTGGGGAATGCTAAATCTAAATTCCCTGCTTCCACTAACTATGTGAAAACCCATTCAGCTTGGAGTACAGGTCCATTTCAGTACTAGTAAGCAAACCCTAGGTCTGAAAATCCACCGGCTGCTAAAATCCTGCCAGGGTGTGTCACCTTTGGTTCTTCTGAGTCACAATGACACCAGTTTCTGTTCATTCTTAGCCTCTGACAGTCACTGCCCCGTGAAGCTAAAAGAATTCTGAGGAAAACCCACCCAAACCTTGGTTGAACACACTGTGGTGTCTAGAAGCAGCTGATCAAGTTCATTTGCAGGACCACCTGCTTCACTTGGGCCAGAAAACACCATGGCAATAGTGATCAGCATCCCTGACCTGGGCACAGAGTGCTAGAAGCTGCCTCCTGCTTTCATCCCCCTTCACATCTTCTCTTATCCTTTCTTCTTTGCCCTCTTCTGCTCTCTTGGACTACTGCTGCCTGAGGAGGAGCCACAGAAAGTGAAATAGGCTGCAAGAAATAGGTGGGGTGAGAGAAAGAGCAGCAGTGGTGGCTGACAGCAAAAGGCACCTTCACCTGTCAGACTGACCCAAAACAGGTTAATGCCTCCCCCTCTCAAGTGTGGAGAGGAACAAGGGTGTAGCAGCTTCAGAGGCCCAGCTGCCAGAACAAGATATGACATCCCAAAAACACATCAGACGATGGACAGCCTCATCTCAGTGCTGTTTCTGTCTAAGCACCAAGAAAGTATGTTTTCCTGCATACCATGTATGAAACAATACAGGGTCTCCTGTGACCTCTAACTCAAGGGGTACAGTGAGCTGATGCTACTCTCAGGCACATGCACAACTCATTGCCCACCTAGTTGCCACCCTTCCTCACATCACAGCAAGCAAAGAAACACCCCTTGCAGCAGAGGCTCAAAAGGGACCCAATCAGTGGCAGAAGTACACCCACCACTTCATAGCCAAAGACACCAAGGAGACAACCTATGGCACTGCGGATCCACAGAGTGAAGGAGCTGTGGGAGACAGAGTGAGTGCGTTGAGTTGTTGCTGGAGCCCAGGGTAGTGACCTGATAATCTCTCTCTTTTCTCTCTTTTTCCTTTCTTTCCTCTCTGAGGTAGCACATTCTAACTTTAGTGAATTTGATTCCTGAGCAGGCATACAGTGTAAGCCTCCCTAATTTAGCCCAAGTGAATCCACAAACCTGGGTCCCTCCCTTTTATTTACTCTGATCAATCAGGATGTAACACCATCCCTCAACAGGCCAAGTCTTTGCACATGTATCTCCCCGTCATTGCATTAGGATGGATGCTTTGCATGCAAGTCAGAACCCAGATGTGAAGGCAGTGGAAACCAAAATTCTTTAAAAGATCCATTAGCTTGGACTTACATGAAAAGCTCTGGGCATTCCCCCACACCCTCTCTCTCACAGCCCATTTCACCTGCTGGAACTCCTCCCCAGGCAGCAGTAGTCCAAGAAAGCTGTGAAGAGCTGGGGGAGGAGAGCATAGAAGGGAGCATAAGGGAAGATATGAAGGGGGATGAGAGCAGGAGCCTGCATTTAATAGAAGTTTCTTAGATTTATGTAAGTATCTATAATACTCATTACCTTTGAAATCTTGAGTGCTGAAGTCATCTCTGACATTGAGGGACAGGTATATGGGCAGTGGATTCTGACCTTGATTTACTGCCAGTTGCTGATCAGAGAGTCTGTGAGTACTTTCCTGGTCAGAAGGAACAGAATGGAGTTTAAAAGGTGAACATCATGCTTTAGCTACTTTGGAGGTGCTGCCAATAAAAATCAACCAGAACACACTCAACTCAGCAGTACAGCTCTATCTGCTTGTATGGCTGGATATCGCTGTGCCTGAATCTAGCTCTGCCTGAGTCACCTCTCCTCTATATGGTACTAAGATGCTCATTTGATCTGAAATTAAAGATGGAAAATCAGTTTCATTAACACATTCTTTTACATGCTCAGACATTTCTCCTAGATGCTTATGGCTCAAAGTTTGGATAAGTACAGGCTGCACTGGAGAGAAAACTGGCTGGATGGCTGGGCCCAAAGAGTGGTAGTGAATGGAGTTAGATCTGGCCGCTGTCCAGTAACCAGTGGTGTCACCGGGGCTCAGTACTGGGGCCTGATCTAAATCTTTATTAGGGATCCCAGGGAGAGGACTGAGTGCAATCTCAGTATATTTGCAGATGACACCAAGCTCTGTGTGTGTGTTGATCTGCTGGAAGGTAGAGAGCCTCTACAGAGGGACCTAGACGGGCTGGATCAATGGGCCAAGATGCACTGTACGAGGTTCAACAGAGCCAAGTGCCGGGTCCTGCACTGGGGTCATAACAACCCCACGCTAGGCTACAGACTTGGGGAGGTGTGGCTGGAAAGCTGCAGGTGGGGAAGAACCTGGGGGTACGGGTTGACAGTCACCTGAACATGACCCAACAGTGTGCCCAGGTGGCCGAGAAGGCAAACAGCATCCTGGATTGTATTAGAAACAGTGCGGTCAACAAAAATAGGAAGGTGGTTGTCCCCCCTGAAATCAGCACTAGTAAGGATGCACCTTGAATATCGTGTTCATTTCTGGGCCCTTCACTACAAGAAGGACATTGAGGTGCTGGAACAGTTCCAGAGGAGGGCAGCAAGGCTTGTGAAGGGTCTGGAGCACAAGTCCTGTGAGCACCAGTTGAGGGAATTGAATTTATTTAGCCTGAAGAGGAAGGACACTGAGGGGAGACCTTATTGCTCTCTACAACTACGTGAAAGGAGGTTGGGACAAGGAGGGGTTCAGCCTCTTCTCCCTGGTGGCAAACAATAGGACCAGAGGGGATGGTTGCAAACTGCATCAGGGGAGGTTTAGATGGATGTTAGGATTCATTTCTTCACCAAAAAGGCTATCAAACATTGGAACAGGCTGCCCAGGCCACTTGTGGAGTCACCATCCCTGGAGTTACTTAGAAGGAAGATAGATGTGGTGCTGAGGGACATGGTTTAGGGGTGACCTGGCAGTGCTGGGTCAAAGGTTGGAGATGATCTTCAAGGTCTCTTCCAACCAAAGATAGTCTGTGATTCTGTAATTTTAGGCTTTCTGTGTTAAGCCGAAGAAAGAGACCTCAGAACTCTTGAGAACCTTTCCTATAACTGAATACAGAGCATTAGACATGAAAAGTTAGAAATTCTCTGGAATGAGGGATGGATATACAATACCTGATGATGTAGCATACAATCAATGAAAAGTCCCCATAAATCTGTAAAGGACACCTTCTGCCCCTCTTGCTTTCTTTCACAAAGCTCTTTTTCATAGTATTTCATGTGATCCAATGAGAAACAGTGTAGCTTGCTCTTGATCACGTGTTGCCTGATGTCACCAACTGGTCCTCTGAGATCCTTCTGTGACCAGTTTGCATCTTCATACAGCTTTGCCATGGTCCTGATGAAAAACCACAACATACTGTGATTCATCCCCGGGTACATGACAAACCATTGTCTTATACACTGGGAAGTATCTTGTTTCAGACACATGAGGTTCTCACAGTCCAACTCATACCTTGGAAGAATAGTTCAATCATGAAATCATTCAGGCTGGAAAAGACCCTTGAGATCATCAAACCCAACTAGTGATCAGGCAGAACTCAGACGATGATATTTTTGCTGCAGAGAATCATTCAAAATCAACCTGGCTTATTTCTTCTCAGAATCCAAAAGCAATAAAACAACAACCAGAATTTAACACCAGAATTCTTGTCTTGTGTTAGAATCACCCTCCTCAAGCACAGAGCAAGCTGGTCACCTCAACTTGGCACACACTGAGCTAGTCTGCTCGAGATTTCAGTTCTCAGAGTTTGGGCAGATTCCATTCATCCCTTCTCATCCCTACCCCACCCTCATAATTTGTTGTGTCTCCGGTATCTTTGTAGAGCAGCACTCCAGAGGCAAAAGGTTTTAAAGCCATGGACCATTGCTGACCATGTAAGACAGGCAAAATCATGCCCATGACACTGTTTCTCAGGAGTTTTATTTTACATTTTCTTTCTCAGAGCCACATAAGAGTTCAGCCAGACAAATATTACAAGAGAATTTGTAAAGTGTTACAGAAACAACATCTAGGAGGGGGGCATCCACAACCTCCCTGCACAACCTATTCCAGTGCCTCAGCACTGACACCTCCACTCATCAATAAATAACCATGTTTTGTGTTTGTTCTCTGACCAGGCACTAATTTTATGACAGAAACAAGTCCGGCCTGCAGAATAGAATCATAGAATATATTGGGTTGGACAGGATCTCCAAAGGGCATCTAGATCAAGCCCCCTACAACAAGCAGGGCCATCTCTAACTAGAGCAAATTGCCCAGAGCCCCATCCAGCCTGACCTTGAACGGCTCCAGGGATGGGGCCTCCACCAACTCTCTGGGCAGCCTGTTCCAGGGATCCCCCACCCTCAGATTCAAGAACTTTCTCCTCCTGTCCAGCCTCAAACTGCCCTTTTCCTGCTTCAAACCATGGGCCCTCATCCTATTGTTCCCTACTCTTGTGAACAGTATTCTCCAGCCTTCTGTCAGGCTGCTTTCAGGGATTGGAAGGTCACTAAAGGTTCCCCCTGGAATCTTCTCTCCAGGCTGAACAACTTCAACTCTCTCCGCCTGTCTTCATAAGAGAGGGTCTCCAGCCCTCTGAGCATTTTTGTGGACTCCTCTGGACTCCAACAGCTCTACTTTCTTCTTGTGCTGGAGGCTCCAGAGCTAAATGCAGGACTCCATGTGAGGTCTCACCAGGGCAGAGCAGAGGGGCAGCAACCCAGGATGCAGTTGGCTTTCTGAGCTGACAAAATGCACCAGTGGCTCATGTGCACCAGTACTCTCCACACACACACCAAGAGTTTTTCACATAGCTGCTCCTGTGGCACAGACACGTATCCAAGCTGCCCAACAACAGCCACAGGTGGATTTGTCACTGACTGAACTGCAAGGAAATTAGGTAAAACACCCTCGCTTGTGTTTTTTGCCTTGTTTCTGTAAACACTACAGTACAATTCTGGAAATGCATTAGCTCTCACTCAGCTTGTTTCTTGTAGCTAGAAGAAATAAGGACATTGAATGGTCCCTATCCAATGAGTGAGCACTAAAAGGAAGCCAAGGCCCAGCATCATACTAAGTAAAAGTCCCCAGCAAGGCAATCTGCTTCACCAGGTCATCACTCTGCTAACACAAGCAACAAGCAAAAACCCAGCTCTCCTTACCATGTTGTGGCAGACAAACCACTGATGTATGAGACACAGTCCAAAACACCCAGCTCCTGGAGCGCCAGAAGACTGCCAAACATAGCCGTCATGGACCGCACTCCTCCTGCTGTGGTCATGACTGCCACCACTGGCACCTGCTTAACACACACAGAGAGGTGCTCATCACCAGAGAGAATGGAGAAACAACGGCCACAAGGAAAAAGTAACAGCAACACTCTGATTCATGTAAGTTTGGATTCAGTTCAACCTCTTCACAGCAGTGTTTGAGTTGTACCAGCTTTGGTGAGACTTATGTACACTGAAAGCACCTCTCCTGACTGGTGATGTGAGGGCACATCAGAAGCTGTAGGCATGGCCCACAGATTTGTGAAGTGTCTTTTCTGAACGTTTTCATTCTTCCTCATGGTTTTCCCTCAAAAAACATTATAAAACCCTGAGTATAGATTAAGGTCAGAGGAGCCAAGTGGAAGTTGTGTGCGTAATTTTTCTTCCTCTTAGTTCCTATACATTTGCTATTCTCCAGACACATGGGGCCAAATCTAATAGATTTATTTTAATACCCTCTCTGAAACCCAGATTACCTCCCCCTTCCCTGACACCAGTGCTACATGAAATTTAGTCTTACTCCCCTGAAGGATGCAACAATTCTGTTATCCATCCTTCATGTGCCTCAAAGGCAGCCTTTCAAAACTGAGACAACACATTCCTCCCATTTTATCAACATACCTTGCCATTACCTTTCATCCTGCATTTATTGCATTTTAACAGCTAACTCTAAAGAGTTGTATTTTTCAATTAATATGACTCAATAATCTTTTATTCTCATTTAACAATAAAAACATAAACCTCAGTTTATGCTGAACATTAGTAAAACCTTGAATCTGAGGGTGGGGGATCCCTGGAACAGGCTGCCTGGAGAGTTGGTGGAGGCCCCATCCCTGGAGCCATTCAAGGTCAGGCTAGATGGGGCTCTGGGCAATTTGCTCCAGTTAGACATGGCCCTGCTTGTTATAGGGAGGTTGGACTAGATGCCCTTTGGAGGTCCCTTCCAACCCAACATGTTCTATGATCCTAAGTCCCAATCTACTTATTTAAGATCATGAGCACTTTGACAGATGCTGCGCTGCACAAAGCACCAAAGGACAGGCATGCTGGGAGATCACTGGAGGAAATCCCACCCAGGCACATTCTCCCAGTTGCAGTAGAGTTTATCACTGACTCTTACTCCAAGCACCACAGACCCATAACATGTCAGCTACTGTCCTCCAATAACAAAGCAGCTACCTCTGAGTCTAGGGATACCCAGTAGAGGAGACAGTAAAAGGTGTCACGCTGAAGAACACATGGCATTGCTAAGAGGTCATGGGAAGAGTCTTGTGTAGCAGTAACAATGTGCCAAACTGAGGAGAAAAGGTTTCAGTCCAAGTTTTACCAGGCTTGGTTACACAAAACTCCATCTTGACAAAGACATTCTTTGCTACCCTTGAGGAAGGATGGAGATTGGCAGAGAGCGACATAAAGGAGTTATAACTGACCTCCAGAAAGTTTTTTTTTCATCCTGTGCACCAAAAATTCTTGGATGCAATGTTAGATGCCAGTCACAACAGACAGGACTTACACATTCTAGTCTACAAGATTCGGAAGAAATATGTGTGTTGTTATGCAAGTACATCATATCCACTTCATTCAAAGTGGGACAGAATAATTTACATTCCTAAGGAGCTGCCCCACATACCTCATCCTCCTGCAGATCTTCATCTAGGTGAAGAAGATTTTTCAGAGCAGCAGCAACCACCTTCTTCCTTTTACAAATGAAATCATGCTCCTCTGCACATAGATCAAACCCCAGCCGCAAATCTAAAGTCTTGTCCCTAGGACAGAAGATCAAAACAAGACATGTCACCTCTGCAGCTGCAGCTTGAGACATCAAGCAGAATCAGCAACAACGACAGGGTTTATAGAAAGGCTATTTCCATACACGTGAAGGTTCTCCTAGGAAAATGTGAGCAGGTACATGGATGCCATAGGACATGTGTTTCTTCCTTGCTGTGGAGATTTTTGATCAAAATCATGTCCAGAACTCACACAACCATAAAGACAAATGAACCAAATTGACTCCTGATGAAAATCATGGAACGTAACCAAACCACAACTGAAAGGCATTTCACACTGGTCTCTGAAGTGTGAATGATCATACTGCACAATGCCCTACCACCTGTTCTATGCTGAACCAGTTTAAAAGCATCTGCCATCTTTTTAACCTATCCCCATATTTTCGTTTCTTTAACCAGTTACAATCTTTGCTCCTGGTTTCAAAACAAGATGGTTTAATCTGAAACCTGTCTTCACCTAAAAGTGTTCCTATGCAAGGATAGAAGATACCTTAAGTAATCAAAAGAAAGAAAAGACTCACCCATCTTCTTCCATCACAGCCATCTCATAAGATTCACCCTGCGAATCATGAATGAAAACATCACACATTTGAAATAGACTGGAAATTTTGCAAAAGTAAGTTTAAAATATTAGCAATTATCCAGATACAGAGTCTAATGATAAGTATTTGGTTTCAGACTTTCTGCACAGAATGACCACTAGGATCCTGCTTTTGAAATCATTTTAAAATGATCAGCAAATCCAAACATACTACTTTCGCCCTGAATAAGAGTTTCAAACATATGCAGAGCTGAGCATAGATATAACTCAGCCAGTATGTTCTTATAAGAAAACTAATAATACACCACAGACCTCAGCAGTGAGGTCTCCCCTCAAGTAACGGGGGCAGTTCTGGGCCTCTCACTTCAAGAAAGAGATTTGAGGGGCTGGAGCAAGTGCAGAGGAGCAACCAGGCTGGTGAAGGGACTGGAGGGAAAGTCTGATGAGGAGAGGCTGAGGGAGCTGGGGGTGTTTAGCCTGGAGAAGAAGAGACTCAGGGGAAACTTTCTCCCTTTCTACAACTCCCTGAAGAGACGTTGTAGTCAGATAGGGGTGGGCTCTTCTCCCAGACAACTAGTGCCAGGACGAGAGGGCAGGTTCTGAAGCTGCACCAGGGGAGGGTTAGGTCAGATGTTAGGAAGCCCTTCCTCATGGAAGGGGAGATCAGACCTTGGAATGGACTTCCCAGGGCAGTAGTGGAGTCCCCATTCCTCGAGGTGTTGAAGGACAGACAGGCTGTGGCCCTTAGTGTCCTGGTCTGACCCATGGGGTGATGTTAGGACACAGGCTGGGCTGGAAGAGCTCAGAGGGCTTATTCAGCCTCAATATTTCTGTGATTCTGTGCCATTCAGATACAGCTTGCTCCTGTTGAAATAATTCCAAAGGTACTCACTCTCATCACTGTCACTTTCTTTCTTAAGTCCATACAATGGAGAGGCAGAGTCAGGGCAGTGCCTTCACCCATTTTCCTCCAAGCTGAGCCATGCTGAATTAAAGTAGGAAAAAAACTGTTAAAGGGAAAATTTTGTTTACAACCTAGGAGTTCAATTCTACCAGAGAAGAGCTAATCCATTACTCTTCTCCCAAAAGTTACTTTAGCTGTTACCACTGAGCACAAGCAAAACATACAGCCCAGAAAATGTGTTCCTTTGGCAGTGTTATGTCCAGTCTGGGTTGACTGTGCTTGACATAGTGGAATGTGGTGGTTTTGCTGCTTCCCCATCTGCATTGAGGACCTATGGAAACATCCTGGGTTTCTTCGTAAGATCCTTTCACTCTGAACGTGAAATCTTTCCCTAAGAACAAGAAACAAACTGGTAAGAAGTATGAAAAGTAACAAATAAAATGCCCTAAATCAAGTTTCAGCCTTAGTGCAGTCAACATTCATTTGGGTCACAATGCATTTCCTCTCCCATAATCAGTATGAACCAGGGACAAAATGAATAAGCAGCAAAAAGCCAGTGCAGCGTTGCAAATTCTCCCCTGCTAAGAGATGTATGTGTTAGACCAGTGATGCCATGAACAGCATTCACACGTCCCAATACTCCATCATTAGTCATTCCACTCCTGTGTCTCACTTCCCTGATTTTCAGTTCTTATCACAGGAATTTCAGTTCCATCAGACCACAGTGGTATTTCTGAACGTCTCAGCCACCCCTTTTATTTCCCTTATGCTATGTGGTCACACCATCCCCAGAAGATTCCCACTATTCACAAGAATGTAAGTCATGAAAGGCCTCATTCCCCAAGCAGATCTGAGACAGAGCCCAGACAGGATCAAATATTTACCTTGACGCAGCTGTGTCTTCCCTAGCACAAAAAGCAGTGACAAATTGTTTAAATAGACAACTCACTTGTGTAAGGGCTCTTTGTTCTCCTTTCATTCACATGTACTTTCAAACAGGAAAGTTCACGAGACTGGAAGAGATAAGCAATAAAATCAGCAGTCAAGGAAACACTTCAGAAACCTCTCACTGAGCACATAGAGATCCTGTGGAAACACCAGTCTTGGCCATGATGTCCTGTGGACATGAAGCCACTGAAGAGGCTGATTCTCTCGTATAAACCATACAACCAATGCTGTGGTCAAGGCAGCACAGTCAGCTGGGCCTGTCCCATTACATTTGAATAACGTTCAATCCTCAGCAGTTCACACAAGGCATTTTTCTCCCCCTAGTCAACTAACTTCTGTCTACAGAAGGCTGAGCTGAAGGATACCTACAGCTCTGCAGAACAACTAAACAGGTGGGCCTGTACTAGAGCACTTTTGGGACAAAGCCAAACCTTCCCAAGGCAGTGCTGCACAGGAACATCACTCAGTGCTTTGGACACGCTGTGAAAAGAGTCCTTGGCTCCAAGATAGACATTCAGTATTCAACTCTGCAGTGTTAACAGATCCATTCAATTCTCAGTGTTCCTCATCTGCTCTTGGGCAGAGACCTCTGTCAAGGAGACCTCTGTAAGACGCTGAGAGATTCCTTGCTGCAGCAAATCCTCAGCAAGTGGCTGATAGGTGAAAACACTTGGCAACTTCATTAAATACGCATTTAAGACTATATACAGTCTTTTAAATGGGTCTCCTGACTGCTCTGTCTGACCCTGTCCTCCATGCAGTAAACAATCCAGTGTACCTTGCCACTGAGTTGTGTTAAAAAGTCATGTTTACTGGCCAAATTTTGTTAAATCACGGTTTTGTATAAATATATATTGGTTACTTCACTCTTGTGAGTTAAGCATATAAACCCATTTGCAACATCCACAGAGACGCCGTGGAGTCCCCTTCACTGGAGACTTTCAAAACCCATCTGGATGCCTTCCTACGTGGCCTACTCTAGGTGATCCTGCTCTGGCAGGGAGGTTGGGCTAAATGATCTTTCAAGGTCCCTTCCAACCCCTAACATGCTGTGATTCCGTGATGACCCAACACAGAACGCACCACAGGTATTACCAAATTCAAAACTTTACAACCACACTTGTGTCTCAGCTGAGAAAGGATCAAGGTATAGCTCTTCTTCCAACATTATCCTTCAGCTCTGCCCTACCTTAAGAGCATAAGCATGAAAGAATAAAACAATTACCACAAGAACACCGTTTGTGATGATGTCCTCAGATTCAGCCAGACTGAAAAGCAAAACAAAGAGGTTTATTTAAAAGTGAGGCTAAGAAAAACAATCTTAAATGAAAATCATTCTCTGAGCTCATTTTTTCTAGCGGTCAAGTGTCATCAGCACTACCATCTTTCACCACCGTTTCATGACCACTGCCAGGTCCTGGGGGACACTCCCTCTGTCTTACCTCCCTGAACAGCACCACCTCTCCTTAGGCTGAATTACAAAATCAAATCCCACCCTTAGCTATAATTACAGAGACTGTCAGTCAGGAAGGGATATCACCACATTCAGGAGAGAAGGTGCTGAGAAGGGATGTCTGTGCACAGGTATAATCAGCCACTTCTGTATCATCAGTCTCTATGGAATGTAGAATTCTTTGGTGACACATTATGTAATGTTTAGGCTTTACTCACATATTTTGCAGTAGAAATTCCACTTCTAGTTCTTCCTGATTCTGAAAATAAGATTTAGTTGTCATTTAAAGGAAAAGGACAAAGCAAACACTTTTTTCCTTAAGGTCCCTTCCAACCCAACAAAGGATAACCCTTCCTTGCGAAGCTTTGCTACCTCCAAACCCTCTACATCAAACCGTAAATGGATGGAGCCTTCTTCAACCACTATTTCATCTCCCGTCTCTCTACCTCTCTGCTCCTTATGAGCTGACAGTCCCTGTGCAAGGGGAAGGGGAGAGGAAGGACCATGGAAGAGGAGGTGAAGGGAACTGTGACAGGTGAATGATGGAGGAGAACATGTTTGAGAATAAACAGACCTAGGTGAGTATGTTGCTTAAAACAAAATGATTTGCACAGTATTAGTGATTAACAAAAACAAAATGTGTGAGAATATATGGACTGGGAAAACAGAAACTGCCAGGGTGGAGGGAAGGACAAAGGGAAGACTGAAGCTGTGAAGGGAGAAAAAGCTCACAAGCATGAAATCAAGAAGAAAAAGGTGAAGAGTGTAAGGGCATGAAACAGTAATGGAAAAGATCAACACATCAGACGAGGCTGAGTAACACAACAGGGACTGAGTAACTTCACTCTGTTTCTTTACTGTAGCCCTTTGCTGGATCAGCCTGCATGGGGAAGAGCCAACCCAGGCAACACCACACAAAGATGCATCAGAGAGATCTTCTGTAC
>VZRI01001030.1:25906-67584 GCA_013397515.1 Upupa epops | reverse complement strand
GGTCATGCTCTACGGGTCTAGGGTGTGGGGAGATGTTGGGATGAGGGCGACTTGATGATCCTGGAGGTCCTTTCCACCCATGAGGATTCTGTGCTACCTATTGTATGATAACTGGCATAATACTAAGGATGCCAACCCTCTGACACTGGACCCTGCCTACCATGGCTGCTACCGAACTGATCAAGAAGGACTGACTCTTGAGCTGGTGCCAACAGCAGGCCAGTTACGCTGACTCCTGTTTGGGCTAAGATTTGGATGCACAACACTAAAGCAGTGCCAAGTGATTGTTATTTCAGAGGTGTTCAGCCTCTCTCAGCACTCTCTGGGTGTGGGACACGGAGGATCCACGGCAGTTGTCATCTCTCACAGTTGCTCATTACCTCCATTTTGACAGGTTCTCTCACTTATGTATCATTACACAGGGAAGAGGAAGCAATAAACAGGCCATTCAAGCCCGAGCAGAGGATAATAATACATTCTAGGGAACAGCAGACAGCTGAGAAAATAAGTTCCATAAAAATTCTCCCTTCTCTCTGTCTCTCCATTCTCTCTTTCTGAGCTCTTTCCTCTTCCACTTGTTTTCTACCAGTGCTATACACTTTCTGTCTGTTGAATTTTGAACTCTGAAGCAGTAACTGAGTTCCTGAAGTGATTTTAACTTCACTGACTGCTGCCCCCTTAATTTTTCTTGCTCGTTTTTTGCCCCCTCATTCCTTCACTGCCCCCTTTATTTTAGCTGTTGGATTCTTCACTATCCCTTCTCAATATTGCGTCCCCTTTTCACCTTCACAGAGCTCTCTGCCTGCTGTTATTCAAACAGAAGGATCTGTCTTCTCCGAGGAGCTGTAAAACCTTAGACAGTAAACACAGGCATGTCTGTGTAGAGCCATAATTGTGTAGATATGGACGTGACCAGCCGGATCCTCCTATGTCGTTTCCATCCCAGACAAACGAGATGCTATGGCTTCATGTCATGCTTTGCCTAAAAAAGCATGTTTACCTCACTATAAACGAGGAGCAAAGGCACAGAAGAAGAAAATGGAAGCAAAACACTACTGATCATGGCAATGTCCTCTCTGATAACTCAAAGTGTACTGGTAGTGCCCCCAAATGTGTGCACAGCTCTACGGTCATTTTTCTCAGTCAGGTATCACAGAACAATCCTGGTTGGAAAGGATCCCCTAGATCCCACAGTCCAACCATCCCCACTCCAACAACAAACCTCAATCCCTGAGGGACTGACAGACACAACCTGACCCCCTCCCTGCTGCCACTCGAGCAGGGTGGGAAGCACCATGGCTACAGGGTTCTTCAACACCTCCAGGCAGGGGGACTCCACCACCTCAAGAGTCAAAAGAATATGGAGTCAAAAGGAGTCTAGGATCAAGGCTTGATGGCACAGATGGCTAGACCAAGATTCAGCGCTGATTTCAGTAAGCAAAGATCCTTTTATGTTCTCTCATAACGAATCATTCCATTTCCCTTATAAAGCAAAGAATAATCCAAGTAGTTAGTTAGGGCAGCAACTGGTTTTTTGCTGATCTACAGAAAGGGCAAGATCGAAATTCCTAATATTTTATTCATGGAGAGATGGTTAATGAGAGAGCATCCAGCTGCAGGCCTCCTGAGAATATTCAGCACAAGGCACATCCTATAAATGTAATGGGCTAGGAGCAAACAAACCAACCCTTTATTTTGTGTATAGCTTCTCAGGATGCACTTAGTCCTTGCATTCTACAACCTGCAATTATTTCTTCTCTGGAAACCCCTCACCTAAGTTATACGACGTGCCTAGTGTTTTGTCACTGGCCGTTTGTTGTGGTAGGGACAATCAGCCTTGTCCCTAGCTGTAAACATCAATTCAAGCGTCGCTGGCAACATCATTACATGCAGAAAATCATTAGCACCACTAAATTTGGCAACCTTGCCTAATTCTATCGCCTCGGTCGATCCTTTCAGCACCCTCGTACGAATCTAATCTGGTCCGAGGTTTTAAATACATTCAGCTTCTCTAAGCAGTCCCCAACCTGTTATTCCCCTATCCCCTGTTATCCAGCCCCGGCCCCAGCTGTGCTGCTACAGAAAATTTTGCTTGCAGAGACAGAGGCAGAAAAGGCGTGGAGTCATTCAGCCTTTTCTCTACCATCTGTTTCTCCTACACTTATCAATGGACCCACATTTTCCCTGAGCATCCCACTGATTCTAGTATATTCTTCCGTTACCCCTTATGTTCCTCAGTATTTTTATCTGCAGCTGGGCTCTGGTCTTTCTGCTTTTTTGCTCTCCAAATGCTCAAGTAATTCTGTTAGTATTCTTACTTTGTTGCTTAGTTTCCACTTCTTGTGTGTTCTTGTGTTTCAGTTCATCCAGAAGCGCCCTGCCTAGCCAAGCGACTCTTCTGCCAGAGTTACTCAGCTTCCTGCTCAAATGGAAGAGTTTATTTCAGAACTCTCAGTAAGTTTTCTTTGAAAAACAACCGTTTCACTTAGGCACTTCTTCTTCCCTCGTGGCAGCATCCAGAGGGAAAACTGCCTAACAAATTGAAATGTGGGCAAAGAAATTGTCTAACCAGATTGAAAGCTGTTTTCCCCCAAGGCCAGACTCCTGACTCGGCTGCATGTCTTTTCCAGCTGTCCTTCAGAGCCTGACCTCAGCTGTCTGAGCACAGCAGGTCGTGTGCACCATCGCATCGCTTGACATCTCCAGTAGCTGCACTGGGAAGTGGCTAACGTGCAGTGTAGTGACTTCTTGGGTGGCTTATATAACATACTGTTGCCCTACCAGAGAATGTCTCTAAGGTTAAAAACCCACTCAGCATGGAGTCTGTGCAAGCAGCACCCACCTACACATCGTTTTTAGAAATCCCCATGTCCTCTCAGTCAGCCAGCCTGTAGCACACTCCCAGAACAAGTTCCCAAACATCAGCACTCAACAGAAAGCCTTGAGGAACACATTTCCCCTTCCATGGGAGAGGTGTGGAAGAGACCTTCCACTTTATTTTTCCTAATGTTCCTAGCCAGGAACTCTAGGAGACTAGTCCAGATGTAGAAGTGCAGAGTAGAGGGGGAGAAGAACCTCTCTCGATCTTCTAACCATCCCCCTTCTGATCCCCTCCAGGATGCTGCTGGCCCTCTTGGCCACCAGAGCACATTGCTCATCCTTGCGCTTTGGCTTCAATCATCCAGTACTACAGCAATGCACTTCTGCCACCCCTTCCTTTGGGTTTGTTCTCAGCATAAAGCTAAGAGCTAACAGAAACAAGGCAAAAGACTAGGGGACACCAAAGTAGTGATGTCAAAGTGGTTGTCAGGAAGGAATAACAGCACAGAATCACAGAATTATTGAGGCTGGAAAAGACCTCCAAGCTCATCCAGCCCAGCCCATGACCTAACCACCACATCAGCCAGACCAGGGCACCAGGGACCACAGCCAGTCTGTCCTTCAACACCTCCAGGGATGGAGACTCCACCACTGCCCCAGTTCCTTCCAGGGTCTGATCACCCTTTTCCATGAGGAAGGGCTTCCTAACATCCAGTCTTGCCCTCCTCTGGTACAGCTTCAGTCCCTGCCCTCTCATCCTATCACTAGTTGCCTGGGAGAAGAGCCTGACTCCAACCTATCTACAACTTCCCTTCAGGTAGTTGTAGAGATGGATAAAGGTCCCCCCCCAAGTCTCCTCAGTAAATGCAAGCTCAGAGCTCATGATCACCAAACCACACCAGCACAGCACACCTTGTTCCCCTGCACTTTGACCTGCAGTTTCTTTACACTACACCCTGAACCCCCCAAACAAATAGCAGCCACTTGGTTGAGTTGAAAACCTGGGAAACACCCAATTTCCAAATGAAGAAGCTTGTTTCCTCCTACAAAAAAACCCCATGAAGGTGATCAAAATCCTTCCCAAGGAACACTGCAAGCGATGAGAAATGGAGTTCTCTCATATCTTTACAAGAAGCCGTTTTCTTTAAAGCCTGCCAGCTATTTAAAGCCAAGCAGACTACCCCTCCAGCTTATCCCTCTAGGATGCAGAAAGGCTATTTTTAGGTTTGTCTGGAGTAGTTCATTTTAATTTTACTTAAAAATAAGGGGAACAAAGTTCTTTTTCAAACACAAGCGACTCCGTTTTCCCATGTTTTATCTTCCTCATGAGGAACTGAAACTCATACAGACCAGATACTCCAGTAAGTTTAGTTCAAAGAGCAACGGCTCAGCCTAATAAGGTCCAATTTATTTGTCAATGAATAGACACCTGCAGGATGGGAGAGAAAAAAAGTGCCATCATTTGCTCTTCCTAAACTGCTAGCATTTCTTTTGGTGCATATTAATGCAGCTCAGTGCTGTCAATGAGGTGATTATTTGCTCCCTAGAGAGCTCAGCTCACAGCTAGCTTCCATTATCCATATGAGTTTTCATTTCATTTTGTACCAGGTATGAATTCTACTCTACAGCTCATTCCAGCAATGCAGTCTTCGAGAGAAACCACTTCCAGTGCTTCTTCTGGCCACTGAACCTATGAATTCCCCCCTTTCTGATTTTAACAGCTCCCTGCTTGGCTAGGTTTGATGTTACATCAGTTTCAGTGGCAGGGTGGCTACCCATGCAACAAGCATTGCAATAGAAGGATGGGTTCTTCCAGATTTAAGTGTAGGTAAACTTCTTTTGTCTAAGAGAGAACTTAACACAGAAGTATTTCTGTCTTCTGCCTCACTAAAATGAAACAAACCTTGGGAATATTGTTCTTAAAAGATTCCCCAAGAATTTTCCTCCTCGTGATGACCAAGAACAGCGGTGACCCGAGAAGCTCTGCACAAGGTTGTGCGATTCTCTACGTTCTTAAGCCATTTTCAGAGGGATCCCTTCTGTTCAAAGCTTTTCAAAGGGCCGTTGGGCTTTCAGTCATCTACATTACTAAAATAAGAAGGAAATGATGGACCTTTAGCACCTTTCCCGAGGCTTCCTCTTCATCCCTTACAGAAAGTATTGCCTTCTTGTCACCAAAACATTTCATAAGCAGCCTCCACTTTGTATTCCACAACAGTTTCTCTTCGAGGCAGAAGATGCTGCAGTAGTTATGGAAATGAGCTCTGTGTCCCCGCTAGTACACATTTTAAAACAGCATTATCACCACAGCTTTGTGGCATATCATTTTCTGCCAGTGTTTGTACACAGCCCTGTAAACAGTCCCTTTTAATCTTCTGAATGCAGATTCTGTACCCTCCTTCAGCAAAGGAAACAGTCAAAGCACTCGGTCACAATGTCACATACACAAATCTAGACGTGCCTGTGTCTACACGTATGAAGCCATTAAAACAAATCCCCTAGACCTCATTCACAGAGTTCACTCTGGTTGGTCCTGACGAGCTGAGTTTACTACTGCTATAGATAGACTACAGTTAAATAGCTGTATTTGTCTTGATAGTTCTCTAGTCTCACCCATCAGTGCTATTTGCAGAATCACAGAGCAATTCTGGTTGGAAAGGACCTCTCAGATCCCACAGTCCAACCATCTCCACCTCAACAACAAACCTCAGTCCTTGAGAGACTGACAAACACAACCTGACCCCCTCCCTGCTGCCACTCGAGCAGGGTGGGAAGCACCATGGCTACAGGGTTCTTCAACACCTCCAGGCAGGGGGACTCCACCACCTCCCTGGAAAGGCCCTGCCAGTGCCCAACCACTCTGGCTGCAGAGAATCTCTGCCTCAGATCCAGTCTAACCCTCTTCTGCCTCAACTGCAGAGCAGTGCCCCTGCTTCTGTCAGCAGGCACCAAGGAGAAGAGGCCAACAGCCACCCCTCCACAACCTCCCTTCAGGGAGTTGCAGAGGGCAATGAGATTCCCCCTCATTATTATTATTATTAGGTATAAAAAATCATTAGATATAACAATTGCCTCCTGATCATAAAATCATTTAAACGGTGAGGAGAGCTCGAATCCAGTAGATGCTGAATACATGTAGAGCCTCTGCATGTTTGTCTGCCTCAGCAAGCACAAAAGAGTTATCAAAGAACGTAAATCCCAGCTCCTGAGCACACGGAAATCAACAACAAAGCTTCTCGAGCTTTTGTTGCATAACTCAAATCTCCTGTAAACGACTGTGAAAAACCGTCCTCCCTCTACCCCAAGAGGCCTCTTGAAAACCAGTCCCTTAGAATCATTCTCTTCCCCTTTATCATAGACTGCAACACTGATGTGTGTAAAAGAAAATGCAAGAGAAGAGCATTTCTAGCACAGAAAATGAAAATAGAGTTCTTCAATCGTTTCATATCTTTGCTACCTAAAATCCTTGGGCATAAAAACGCTGCCCATGATCCTGTTTTATGTTTGCTGTAAGGAAAACCTGCTTACAGTTCTTTACTAAAGTGCATTAGCATCTCTCCTGTGAGGTCAGACTGAGAGAGTTGGGGCTGTTCAGGCTGGAGAAGAGGAGGCTCCCGGGTGATCTTAGTGTGGCCTCCAGGATCTGAACGGGGCTACAGAAAAGCTGGGGAGGGACTTTTTAGGATCTCAGGGAGCGACAGGACTAGGGGGAATGGAGCAAAGCTGGAGATGGGGAGATTTAGGCTTGANGGCTGGGGCCCCATCCCTGGCGATGTTTAAGGCTGGGCTGCATGAGGCTGGGCAGCCTGGTACAATGTTCCGGTACCCTCCCTGGGAAGAAGGTCCTGCTGAGATTGAGAGGGAACCTCCTCTGTTCCAGCTGGCACCCAGTGCCCCTTGTCCTATCCCCAGGTGACCTTGAGAAGAGCCTGGCTCCATCCTCCTGACACCCACCCCTCACAGATTTAGAGACATGAATGAGGTCCCCCCTCAGCCTCCTCTTCTCCAAGCTCAAGAGCCCCAGCTCCCTCAGCCTTTCCTCATCAGGGAGCTGCTCTCCTTCCTTCATCATCTTTGTTGCTCTACGCTGGACACCCTCCAGCAGCTCTGTGTCCTTCTGGAACTGAGGGGCCCAGACCTGGACACAGCACTCCAGACTCCCCAACAAAGATGAGCTCCTGTTGCTATGAAGATTGAAGTGAGGTGGTCAAGGTCAGCATCTTGAGGGCAGAGAGGAAAACAAAAATCAAGCTGATATCCCTGGAATTCAGGAGGGCAGACTTCAGCATCTTGAAAGATGTCTTTGGAAGAGTCTCAAAGGATCAAACCCCAAAGAGAAGGACTGGAGGGTATGAAAAACTTGGTTAGTATTAGAGTATCATAAAGACAAGACAGCAGAATGGAATGTCTGAGCATCCTCTGTACTCACAAGCTGAATTTCTCCACAATGCTGTGGAAATCAGCTGCTCACAAATTGTGCAGCATCCCATCCTCCTCTCGTCTAGCAAAGACAGAGCCAACTACCTGCAGATGCAGCATACAAATCCTCTGAAACGCAGCTACTCCTCAGAGCTCTGTTGAGACAGTATAATTGGGTCTGATTAAAGACTCTGCCTAAATATTATCCTAGTTACACAACTAAATAATACATTACAATGTGCTAAAAAGAATAAATCAAGAAAAAGCAAAGCTGTTTTCCCTCAACTCGTGAAGTCTAGGTGTTCAACACGCCGCTTGCAAAACACTGTCAGCATATTTGCTCCTGCAGGCTTTTCTTGACTTTGGGTTTTTCCAGCGAGCTCATTAGTGAACAGCTCTTCTAATCAATAAGTTGCCAAGTGGGAAGCTAAGAGTTTCTTATCCACAGCTTTGCATGTTTCAGGGTTCTCAGAACTATTGATGAAATCGCATCCCGTTTCCCTTAAAACAGCATCTCTCTTTTCAGTTGATTTTAGCCTCTGCATCACAGCAGCTGGAATACTCCTCGTGTCATGAATAGTCTTCCTGTGCCCGGATTAATTTCTCTACATGCCAAAAAAGCTAGAACAGAGGCAGTGTCTTCTGTAGTTTCTTTTTCAACAGGTATTGTCTCACCTCAAATTCAATTGTTGATTAACACACAAAACAAGGTCTGGAGTAAAGTTACAGGGTTTGAGATGGCTGTGTCAGTCATTCCCATGGAATTATCTGGCTGAGTGAATCTTCTGCCCCTGGGGCAATTCCTGATACCAGCACAGAATCCCTTTGCATACTCTGTAGGGTAGATAAACGGACACTTTGTCCATAAGCCTTCACCACAGAATCATCATAAGACTGGAAAGGACCAGGATCCTCATCCCAACATCGCCTCAACCCCTAGACCACGGCCTCAAGTGCTCTAGCTACTCATTTTTTAAACCCCTCCAGGGACGGTGACTCCACCGCCTCCCTGGGCAGCCTGGTCCAGTGCCCAACCACTCTCTCAGGAAAGAACTTGTTGCTCAGATCCAATCTACCCCTCCCCTGGTGCAGCTTGAGGCCATCATCCTATCATTAGGAATTCCTAGTTTGCACCCCAGCTTACCCAACACTAATTTGTCTACATCCATTCTTTGATGAAGTAGTGTTTACTGTGAGGTTTTTATGGGTAATATAAAGCAAAGCTGAAACAAGCTCTAGGTTCTGGTTCCTCAGGAGCACTTTTATGGCTTCCCATGTGGCTCTAACAAGTTTTACAGGAGCCAAGAGTTCCATAGCCACAGAAATGCATGCTATGGCTCCAGAGCAGCTCCCATACATTCACACAACTTCTTTGACAGGGGAATCGTTCATAATGATACCAGGGTCTAGCTCTACATATTTCTGCGAAGGCACTTTAAAACTAACAACTGAAATAGGGACCAAATTTATTTCCATTTACTTTTAACTGAAATGATCACATTACTAACAAATCATGTTGGCTAAACGAGCGGTCTCACTACCCTTGCTCTCCTAGCAGCCCAAGCTGTAGCCCCATTCATGAGTTGACTGTATATGCAGCTAGAATTCTTTACCCTCAGAAAGACCTGTTTGAAACATCTCATGGAATCATAGAAAGGATTAGATTGGAAGGAACCTCAGAGATCAGCTAATTCCAACACCCCTTGTCATTTAGAGACAGGAATGAGGTCCCCCCTCAGCCTCCTCTTCTCCAAGCTCAAGAGTCCCAGCTCCCTCAGCCTTTCCTCATCAGGGAGCTGCTCTCCTTCCTTCATCATCTTCGCTGCTCTACGCTGGACACCCTCCAGCAGCTCTGTGTCCTTCTGGAACTGAATGGCCCAGAACTGGACACCCTGTGGCCTCCTCTGGACTCACTACAACGGTTGCTTCTTAACATCTTCCCCCATAACTCTGTTTTCCTCGAGCTAGATGCCAACACATTTGCTAATCTAAAAAGAATCAAACTATTAAATCACACCGAGGTCCATCAAGTCTTAATGATGTCTAAGAGCATCAAACCCAACTGTACGACACGAAGTATGAAATCATTACGGTCTGGAAATTATCCGCAATCGACACCGAGCTTCACACCGGTCTCACATCATTAGAGCTAATTTTAAGCTCTGAAATATGAGACTTAATACGGTTTACAAAGCTCTTTAAATTAATGGTAATGGTTATGATTATCATTACAAACATGCAATCCCGTTTTAGTTTGGCTACATTTGGGGTCTCATCGCTTTCTGTCGCGCTACAGTGCTACCATTTAATTACATTATGGGGAATGAAAGAAGAGCAACTGTTCATTTACTACTCTTGTTTTACCCTGCTCCTGATCTCTTTTCTGTGTTGATGGCTGCTGTGTCCTTGTGGAATAGGTTACCCTAATGCTCCTCGGGGTTTATGTAAGGGTATTTATTGGTTAATCATGGAAGGAAGCCTAGTGTTGTGGAAAGACATTGAATCCAGATTGGAAGAGACCTCCAAGATCATCCAATCCAGCCCAGTGTTCAAGGTCAGATTGGCTGGGGCCTAGTGTGGGGTTTCCCTGCTCGCGGCAGGGGGCTTGGGACTAGATGATCTTGAAGGTCCTATCCAACCTCCTCTGGACACCTTCTAACAGTTCATCTGTTATGATTGTTCATCTTCTTTCACATGCCTTCCAATACTGCCTTAACTTTCTTGACTGTAGCTGTGCACTGAACTGCCTATAATTATTTCCATCCCTTTCTTAGCTTTGAATGCTATGAAGTGCACAAGCAGCTTTAATTTTTAACTTCAATACTCATTACTTTGAATTTATTAAGTCTTAATTTCATTTGCTCTTTTGTTACTTACTTAGCATTTCTAAGTCTCTGTAATTTTCTAGGATCTCTTCTGGTCAAGCAAATTTCCTTCAGCAGGGAAAGGGAAAGGACAGACATTTGAAACAAGCAGATTTACTTGTCAGGTCAGAGTGTTACTGCTAGGATTGTAAACTGGTCGAGGAATTTGCTTACATAACAGCATTGGGGTAAACCTCTCAGCTCTCACACCTAGTAGTCACCAGGGAATGTAGATTAAAACGAAGTCCTTTCCACGTTGTAAACAAGTGGCACCTGAAAATATGGCCTTAGAAACTCTGTGCATGGCATTAAAGAAGGACTTGGGGCTCTAACTGCCAAGTGGCTCAGCAGAAGGAGCCAGCAGGGGGCCCAGGTAGCCAAGGAGGCCAACAGCATCCTGGCTTCTGTTAGAAACTGTGTGACCAGCAGGAGGGAGGTGATTGTTCCCCTGTACTCAGCACTGGTGAGGCCACACCTTGAGTACTGTGTCCAGTTCTGGGCACCTCAGGACCAGAGAGACATCGAGAGGCTGGAGTGAGTGCAGAGGAGGGCGATGAAGCCAATGAAGGCTCTGGAGAAGAGATCTTATGAGGAGCGACAGAAGGAGCTGGGACTGTTTGGTTTGAGGAAGAGGAGGCTGAGGAGAGACCTCATCACTCTGTACATCTACCTGTAAGTATGTTATGGAGAGGTTGGTGCTGGTCTCTTCGCACAGGCAATGAGCAACAGAAGCAGAGGGAAGGGCTTCAAGCTGCCACAGGGGAGGGTTAGACTGGACATCAGGAAGAAGGTCTTCGTGGAAACAGTGGTCAACACTGGAACAGCTGCCCAGGCATCAATGCCTAGGAAGAAAAATAAGCATAAACATCACACATTACCACATCCCACCTCTGGCCGTGTCTTCAGCTCATTACTCAGAACCCATAGGTTCGGTTCGGTCTGCCTCCCCACGATGGCATTTGCTCAGCCTGAACAATCCGATCAATTAAAACAAAACGCAGTGCTTATGTAATATTTTTATTTAATTGGGGGAGTTTAATCTGGAAATTTCATTTGAGGTAAAGCTAAACATCTCATTTTTCTTCTTGTGGGAGAGGGAATGAAATATGTTTGCTTTGTTGAATTGTGCTGTTTGCTTTTATTTTGTCTGAAGCTATTTATCAACTGCATTAAGATAATAAATCAATATGCTCTGTGGTTTTAAAAACCATTCTCTCACAATGTTTTGGTTGGGTCTAATTATGGCATCGTTTAGTTTCTTCTCGAATTCTAATGCTCAGACTAATTGCATTTACCCTCAAATAGAACTTTCCTCATTTTTCTTTCCATCAGGCCCTCCTCCAACTTCATGACTTGCTTTTCCTGAAAGCCAGCGAAAGCAGCATCACGTCGTTAGGATCACTCAGTTCAAGACACTATTTTTCATTGCACACTATCATTAAGGCTAGAAAAGCCCTCTGAGCTCATCCAGCCCAGCCTAGGATCTGACATCACCACATCAGCCAGACCAGGGCACTCAGGGCCACAGCCAGGCTGTCCTGCAACATCTCCAGGGATGGGGACTCCACCACTGCCCTGGGCAGTCCAGTCCAGGTCTGGTCATCCTTTACATGAGGAAGGGCTTCCTAACATCCAACCTAACTCTCCCCTGGCAGCTTCAGGCCCTGTCCTCTCATCCTGGAGCTACAGAAGCAGAGGGAAGGGCTTCAAGCTGCAACAGGGGAGGGTTAGACTGGACATCAGGAAGAAGTTCTTCATGGAAAGAGTGATTGAATGTTGGAACAGGCTGCACAGGGAGGTGGTTGAGTCCCCATCCCTGACTGTGTTCAAGAGTCCCTTAGCTGTGGTGTTAGTGGAGAGAGTTTAGGGTTAACTTGCAGAGTAGGGTTAATGGTTGGACTCGATGATCCAAAGGGTCTTTCCAAACAGAGTGATTCTGTAACACAGTTCACACAGAGTTCTTTAGCCAGGAAATAGCTGCAGAATACCTAGGACACACTCAATGCAAATGGAACCAATACAAACCAAACCCTAAAAGCAAACTGCAGAAAGGGAGCACTGGACCAGGCTGCCCAGAGGGGTTGTGGAGTCTCCTTCCCTGGAGACGTCCCAGATCCTCCTGGCTGTGTTCCTGTGTGACTTGGTCTGGGTGATCCTGTTGCAGCAGGGGGATCGGACTGGATGATTTTTCAAGCTCCCTTCTGATCCCTAAGGATTCTATGATCATGCAGGAGACGTTGAAAGAGAAGCCTGGCTGATCAATCAAGGTTTTCATTACTAGGAATTCTCAGTGAAAGATGGAAGGAAAAATCCCTGCTGACACTGAAGCAGGCTGGCACCTCTGTATGTGAAAACCTGCCATTTCTTCTTACTCAAAACCCATGGCCAGTTGAAGTCATTCCTGTACCTTTGCATCAACACTTGAACACACCCAAAGTGATTCCAGGACACAACTGCTGTCAGCAAGACAGTCCAGCTTTTTCAAGTTCCTTCCCTGAGTGTGAGAGGAAGTAGTTAGTTTTTTCAATGAGCATAAATGTGAAGGAACACAACTGCAGCCTGGATGATTTTCCAAGGCAGAGCTGATTAAAACTCAGTATGAGCTCACAGGACATGAGCAGCTCATACTGGCAGAGCAGGTGTGCATCTTCCTGCTTAAAACTCCAAGCCAATGGGGCTGCTAGGGATCACTGAATGAATTAGGGGAAAGCAGTAGGAGCTCGTAGTCCTCGCAGAGGACACAGGTTACGTGCTGCACCAGAAAGCTCAATACAATTGCAGAAAGCAATCCTAAACGGTGTCACATACAAGGTCCCCGTGTTATCATTTCCAGTAACTTGCCCTGAAGTAGCATATGCACTTCCTACTCTCTTGAATATCCCTCTAGGTTTTTATTCTGAGTGAAAAGCTTTCTAAATTTCACCGAGATCCTTTCTTATTGCAGTGAGCACTCAGTGCTGCATGAAGTCCTCAGTCAAGCTCACTGCAGATCAATCACAGAATCGGAAGGGACCTCGAAAGATCATCCAGTCCAATCCCCCTGCCACAACAGGATCACCCAGACCAGGTCCAGGCGGGCTTGAAATGTCTCCAGAGAAGGAGACTCCACAAATCCCCTGGGCAGCCCCTCTCTGGAGTCCCTCCCTGGAGTCTCCTCTTCTCCAGGCTGAACAGCCCTAACTCTCTCAGCCCGACCCATAGTTACTGTGAGTAAACTGTGTTGAACAGGGTAACCTTGGCTGGATGTCAGATGCCCACCCATGCTCTCTCCTCATCATCAGAGAGTCAGGAAGATAAAATAAGATGGAAAAACTAATGGGTTGATAATGACAGAGAGATTGCTCACCAATTACCCCCAGAGGCAAAACAGGCTCTTGCTGGAGAAGATTCATTTAATTTATTGTCAATTAAAAACTGAGTAGGATGGTGAGGAAAAGACAAAACTCAACACATCTTGCACCTTCACATCCCCATCTGCCAAAGGCTGCTTTGCAAGAGGACGCGACGAAATGGGTAACAAAGACTACAGCATCAGTTTTGAGACAAGGAAGGCAGAATCAAGGCTAACTGACAGGGGAATAAATGTAGCTCCTGTGGCGCCTCAATGACGAGGTAGAGAAAGAAATACCACGGGGGGACAAAGCGAGGCGGATGACATTGTGTATATTGCAAAGGTTTTCATTTATCAAGTCGCAAAGTAGGCAAGAAGAATATATTCCCTGTACTTGCCTTGATAGAAGTCGGGCTTGATACGGGATGAAGACTGGGAACTGCTGGCAAATACAGGCAGAAAATGATTAATATTTATGATAATGCATTTCATGAAGACATAGAGCCAATAACTGCGCTCCAAGATAACCTGAGGTTGTTAAATCTACGAGTAAGGATGCTACGGAGAAAATGATGCTGCATTTCTATGTAAAATAGCAAATGACATAGTCAAACAAGCTGGGAGAGTTATTGTATTAGGTGTAGAATGGAAATAACTGTCGCCCGTTACAGAAGGCTGGCTCATGTGTCAGCTGTGTCCTCTCAGAAGAGCAGAAATTGCCTTGAGGGATGGAAGAAACCACTAATTTAGTCTAAAACTGTGAGTACTAATCAAAAAACCAAGGACCAGGCAGATAAATCATAGAATCATTAGGGATTGGAAAGGACCTCGAAAGATCATCCAGTCCAATCCCCCTGCNACACATACATTCAGAAAAGGATGAAGCCAGTTATGATAATCTCATGGTGAAACACTCGGACTGGAAGAAGGACTTCACCTACTTGTTTTCTGAAGGGGCTGCCATGTGCTGAAGACTTTGGGAAATGTGACTGAGAGAGGGAAATGAGAGAGTGTCAAAAGGAGGCAGAGCTTCTCCTGCCACCTTGGACAAAATCAGCTATAGGCGACTGAAAGCCCTGACTCTGCAAAGGGCAGAGGTACTCAGTGCCACAGCCAGGCTGTCCTTAAACACCTCCAGGGATGGGGACTCCATCACTGCCCTGGGCAGTCCAGTCCAGGCTCTGAGCACCCTTTCCATGAGGAAGAGCTTCCTAACACCCAACCTAACCCTCTCCTGGCACAGCTGCAGGCTCTGCCCTCTCATCCTGGCGCTAGTTGCCCAGGAGAAGAGCCTGACCCCCACCTGAACACAACCTCCCTTCAGAGAGTTATAGAGAGGGATAAGGTTCACCTGAGTGTCCTCCAGGCTAAACACCACCAGCTCCCTCAGCCTCTCCCCATCAGCCTTTCCCTCCAGTCCCTTCCCCAGCCTCATTGCTCCTCTGGACCCGCTCCAACCCCTCAATCTCTTTCTTGAAGCGAGGGGCCCAGAACTGCCCCCAGTACTCAAGGGGAGGCCTCCCCAGTGCTCAGGACAGAGAGAGAATGACAGCTGATGCACATAGTCCTGGGGTTTCCATTTTAAATTCTTCTAGAAGTATCTACTACAATACCTACCTTGCCCGTTAGAGTTCCGTCACAGCTAGGGGTGATCCAAAAGGCCCACAGTTAAAAATTACCAGTATTTTTCCCATCACAGCACGGGGTGGTCTGGCATCTCAGCTGTCCAAAGGGCACTTTTGTTTACGACAGCTGCATCCTATGTTTATTACTGTGCTCTACACAAATTCCATCCCAAAACCTCCCCAGATCCTAGGAGGTGACATTGTGAAACGGTTAGACACATCAGAAAGGACTAAGTAATCTCTTAGCAGAACCACTGCACAAAGCATGAACACCAGATGAACGTTAGATGACTTTAGCTGCAGCGTAGAGAGCCCAGAGAGTGGATCTCTAACGGAAAACAAACCCCACTGCTTGCTTTCTGCTGCCACAGCGATGGAACACCTAGTCTTTTCTCATCCCATTGCAGGACGATCTCCAAATGAACTTCCTATGGAAAGGGAAGAAGCAAGCCTTGATTTTCCAAGTCCCTTGGCTAATGGTGATGAGAGTACAGAGCAGGACATGTTCTGCAGTCCTTTTCAAACAGGCAGTGTCTGCCTTAACGTCCATCTGGCCAGATGGATTCCCCCCCTCCTCTCCCCAAACAGTAAATGAGGATGCCAAGGTTATTTTGAATTAATATTTGCTACAGAAGAGCTAAGCTAGAGCAGCGAGCGAGCCAAGACTCCAGTCAGTACCACGTCCGAATATGCACGCTGACATGCCTTTGATTAAGTAACTTCAGCACATTTAACTGCAGTTCTGAACAGAGTCAAATGAAATCTTGCAGCTTTTTCAGCAGTTCCATCTATTTCAGAGCCTGCACGGGTGTAATGTGGCAGTTGCTATAGTAACCCCATTTTTCCCTGGAACTCGGTGCAGATACATGTGTAAGCGATTTCTCCATCTCACTGTCTTAAGTCACTGTGGTGCTGTGATGCTGCGGCAGTAACTCTACCTCGGAGGTTCCTAACTTAGTGAAATAAAGCGTTTAACATTTCCAAAAGGCCTCTTTCTACCTGATGCTGTCCTTTCACAAATCCATGAGGTCAGAGAAAGGGAAAAATAAGTCCAAGAGTTGCAAAACTGCGACCATTTATAATTTATAAATGATATTTCATTAGCATTTTCATGCTTAGCTGTAATTTTCCTCTTAGGATGTCCTCTCAAAGACACCTCGATGGCAATAGATCCCCAAGGAACTGACTCTCTGGGAAAAAATCATTCCTTATTGATGGGCACTGCAGAGCCTTTTTATTTTGGGACATATTTTCACTTGAATTCACTCTTCATTAGCATCACAGTCTCACAGTACTGATGAGGATGGAAAAGACCTTAAGATCATCCAGTCCAACCTAAAACCAACCCAGTAACCCTAACATCTGACATCCAGCTCATGCCACTCAGCACTCATCCAGACTAACCTTGAACACCTCCAGGGACGGTGACCCAACCCCCTCCATGGGCAGCCCGTTCCAAACCTGGATCACTCTGTCAGTGAAAAACCTCTTCCTAAGGTCAAGTCTAAACCTCCCCGATGGAGCTGAAGACTGTGACCCCTTGTCCTGTCTCCAGTGTCCAGGGAGAAAAGACCGAACTCCACCTGACTCCAACCCCCTTTTAATAGTTACAGGCATCATCCAGAACAGAAGCCCTGCTGGTGATTTACACCTCTGCTGTTCTGATGCCTGTGCAAGCGCCGGGTTCTCCCTGAGTTTCATTTCAAAAGACTATTTCTGTGCAATTTGCTAGAGGTGGAGAAGCACGTTACTAGAGGAACGAGATGATGTTTGTTTTTACCTTCGTAGAGACATCAGCATCTTAATGAAACAAACTATAGGCAACCATGAACTAAAGAGAAGGAGCAAAGCGAGGATCTGCTGTCAGGGCTTTCAGGGGTGCCGACTGTCCGCAGGTCCGAGTGAAAAGAATGGGAATTGACATCAGTGGAATTACACCAGCTTCCAGCAGCTGTGAATTTGGCCTCAAGGTGATCGAATGTGTCTTTTCCATCTTTCCTTTCTGTTTGAAAGCTGCGGGGCAATCAAAATATTTATTTCTCTTTAAAATTAAACCAAACAAGCGAGAATTAAACCGAGCAAGAGATCTGCAGAGAATCAACCACGCCATTCACTGGGGCAAACTCCTGCACAAGAATTTCCTTTAAAGGAGTTTGATTTTCTCAGGTGTCACCCCTCCCATCCCTCCGTTAATATTTTTGCTGTTAAAAACATCCGTGAACTCCTCCAAAACAAACAAGGAACTCTGAAGCTCAGACTGCACACAGGATCAGCTCTTACAACTGCTCTCTGAATGAGTTAATACAGATTTTCAACACTGATTTCCTGTAATAAAGAGACTTTCCGTGTCACATTTGCCTGAAGACATGCCCACTGAACGTCTAACAGCAGGAACCAAAAAGCTGAGGCATAAAAATCTGAGTACCATGCTCAAACAGGACTCAGTGCCACTGCTGATGAAGTTTTAGGGGGATGTAGAAACAAAGCCGCAGTGTCCCAAGGACTTCCATGACCTTCATTTCCAAAACCTAGCCATGGCTTCCATGTGCTTATTGTAAAGCTCTGTCTCTGACACAATCAATGCCCTCTTGTATGTAATAATAACCTGCCTGATCACAGCATCATCATGGCTGGAAAGGACCTCCAGGATCAGCAAGTCTAGCTATCAACCCAACATCTCCCCAACCCCTAGACCACAGCCTCAGTGCTCTATTCACTCGGATGTTAAACCCCTCCAGGGATGGTGACTGCACCACCTCCTTGGGCAGCCTGGTCCAGTGCCCAACCACTCTCTCTGGAAAGAACTTGTTCCTAAGATCCAATCTAACCCTCCCCTGAAGCAGCTTGAGGACAATTCCCCTCATCCTATCATTAGGAATTTGGGAGAAGAAACCAGCAGCAGCCTCGCTACAACCTCCTTTTAGGTTGTAGAGAGCAATAAGGTCTCCTCTCAGCCTCCTCTTCTCTGGACTAAACAACCCCAGTTCCCTCAGCTGCTCTTTATAGGGCCTGTTCTCCAGCCCTCTCCGCAGCCTCACTGCCCTTCTCTGGACCCACTCCAGCACCTCAGTGATAACGCAAGTTATCACTCTACTCAGCACCGCTGAGTAGAGGTTAATCTCACTGCAGCAGCTTTGCCATGGGCTGCTGTACAGGATGCCCCAAATAAAGATGTGCACAGAGCTGCCTGTTACCCGTGAGCTCTATTGGTGGGGAAGCTGAAGAGGGTACTGGTCCTGGAGGATAGAGACATCTGGGTGCTTTGGCCTCTGACTGTAGCTGCCCAAGGTCTAAGTGCATTGCCCCCCGGTGTTACGGGTGTCACAACACAGAGTGAAGCATTTCAGTGCCTTAAAAAGCCTCTCGCTTTCGGTTTTACCCTCTGCAAAAGTGATGGTGCTGTCAGTGTGGAAAATGATGACTTAGTCTCTTCAGCTTGGAGAAGAGGAGGATGAGGGGGGGTCTCATTCATGGCTATAAATATGTGAGGGGTGGGTGTCAGGAGGATGGAGCCAGGCTCTGCTCAAGGTCATCTGGGGATAGGACAAGGGGCACTGGGTGCCAGCTGGAACAGAGGAGGTTCCCTATCAATATCAGCAGGATCTGGAATTCTGGAGCTCTGGAATAGGCTGCCCAGGGGGGCTGTGGAGTCTCCTTCTCTGGAGACGTTCCAGCCCCGCCTGGCTGTGTTCCTGTGTGACTTGGTCTGGGTGATCCTGCTGTGGCAGGGGGATTGGACTGGATGATCTTTCAAGGTCCCTTCTGATCCCTAAGGATTAATGATAACTAATTAGTTAATGGACCTCAGAGATAACGAGTAATGTCTGTAGGATACACGACTGAGCTTGGAGCCAACACAAGGACCTTCTAGGTTTGAAAAACAAGGGTGCTCTGATCCTACACGATGTGCCAAAACACTGTTAGCTCCGGTGACTGATGGATTAGACAGATGCCTTTTCCTGCGAGGAAGGCTGGTTGTGCACCCTTCCCCAGTTTACTATTCTGAATTAAATTGTGTTTTCTAATCTACTCCTACGTGCAGTGCAAAGGGCAGATATTTCTTACGTTTCCCAACCCTAGCAAACCACCTGTCATCCTCTGCTATTTGATTTACTGGATAACAGCTCCTAACCGCACCAGACCTTGCGATAATTCCCCTAAAGCAAATTTGCCGTTCCTTATCTATTCCAAATAGCAGTCATTATTGACGACCCCTCTCCGATCATACTTAAAATAGGAAATCACTATTGTCAACAGCGTTTTGATGGCCATGTTTCTTGGTATAAATTTTTCAATCAGCAACCTCCCTGCTTCCATTCTTCAGAGTTAAACAGCAGGTTCGATTTTGCTTCTTCTTCTCTCAATTAGGTTGGTTTTTTTCTCCCTGTTCATAGAATCACCAGGGATGGGAAGGGACCTTGAAAGATCATCCAGTCCAATCCCCCTGCCACAGCAGCATCACCCAGACCAAGTCACATAGCAGAACATTATGGATTGGAAGCAACCTGGAAAGAGCTCCCAGTCCAATCCTCCTGCNGGAAGAAGCTATAGAATCGGTCATAGTTGGAAGGGACCACAGGATCATCCAGTTCCAACCCCCCTGCCATGGGCAGGGACACCCCAGCCTGGAGCAGGCTGGCCAGAGCCTCATCCAGCCCGGCGTTAAACACCTGCAGGGATGGGGCCCCAACCACCTCCCTGGGCAACCCATTGCAGGCTCTCCCCACTCTCCCGGTGAAGAACTTCCTCCTCCCATCAAGTCTCAATCTCCCCATCTCCAGCTCTGCTCCATTTCCCGCAGTCCTGTTGCTACCTGAGATCCTAAAAAGCCCCTCCTCAGCTTTTTGTAGCCCCTTTCAGATACTGGAGGCCACAATAAGGTCATCTTGAAGTCTCCTCTTCTCCAGCCTGAACAGCCCCAACTCTCTCAGTCTGACCACATAGGAGAGGTGTTCCAGCCCTCTGATCATCCTCCTGGCCCTCCTCTGGACACCCTCTAGCTTCTTTCCCCTCCTCCCAGTATTCCCATCTCCATTTCCGCTTAAGAACCAACACAAGAGTAAAACAGAAAATAAGTCTTCATTTCTTGCAAAAAAGCTCTGGGGTGGTGACAGATTAGTTAAACCAGACTTGTCAGAACATTTGTTTTCAGCCTGAACCCAGGTCAGCGTTGCCTTTAACTCACAATCCTCCTCCTGTAACTCGGGTCGTTGTGGTGAATTCCGAGGAAATCACAACCCATGTGCTACCACGGGCAAATGGATTTCTTCTGCGTCCTGACTAAATGAAATTGAAGTGCAATGATTTGCAGCCTTAGCGTGTGACAACAGGCAGCAACGTTCGATGTTACGTTACGCGTTAAGCTCGAAGGAGTTGATTTCTATTGCTTTGTTTCTTACGAGAGCGTGAGGTGAGTCCCCCCAGTAAATAAGTTCGATGTCACCGTAATGCCTCCCGCATGTAAATTGCAAGTCCATCCTTAACACAGTTTACCCCGGCATGCCCTGTTCTAGTCAGATAAATACTCGACTAAATAGTCTAATGCCTAATGGAGAAGGCATTGGCTTCCTAAGCCAGGGATTGTGGGTTCCAGAGGGACCTGGACAGGCTGGGGAGGTGGGTACAAGCCAACCTCATGGGGTTTAACAAGACCACGTGTAAGGTCCTCCGTCTGCGACGAGGCAATACTAAGCACTGATACAGGCTGGGCAGTGACTGGCTGGAGAGTAGCCCTGAGGAGAGGGACTTGGGGTGCCTGTGGATGAAAAGCTCAGCATGAGCCAGCAGTGTGCACTTGCAGCTCAGAGGGCGAACCACATCCTGGGCTGCATCAGGAGGAGGGTGGCCAGCAGGTTGAGGGAGGTGATTCTCTGCCTCTACTCCACTCTGGTGGAGAACTGCATCCAGTTCTAGAGCCCTTATTACAAGGAGGATGTGGACGTGCTGGAGAAAGTCCAGAGGAGGGCCACGAGGATGATCAGAGGGTTGGAGCACCTCTCCTATGAGGCCAGACTGCCACATTCTGTTAATACTTCCTCAAGTGTTAGAGCATTTAGGCTCCCAACAGGCTCGTAGGATGGGAATTTATGGGAATTAGGACTTTTGTTCATTTCAAAAGTGACCCAGACACGAAGGTCAGGTTCACAGGGGTTTAGGAGAACGATTTTTGATTTGCTTTTGTTTCTAAATCACAGCAATACACAACGCATCCTAATTTCTAGATATTGAAAGGCAACTGTGTTAAGAGCTACAGAGCTCCAAAATCAAGAAGCTGTCACATGGATAATCTCTTCTTTCAGCAGAAAGAAGAAAGATTATGAACAAAAAGCAAAGGAAGGCGGGGCTGATAATAGTCTCCATAATAATCGCATCGGCATCGCTGCTGTTTCTCTCTGAGAGCTCATTTTCATCAAGCTATTTGTTGTGCTTTTAGGCAGCCTCTCTACTTTTCTCAGTTTGCAAGCACAAGCAATGTAGATTTAATAAAGATGGCTGTGTTCCAGGGTCCAGGGTAAGCCAAAGATTAGATGCCATTACATTTTCTCTCTCTTTCATCAGCATGAACGCAACGCGCTAGCAACCCAACACAAAAGCGACTCTGCTCAGACACACGTGTTCTGGGGAGGTAGGAGAAGGGAAGTTCTAGTGCCCTTGGACTCAGTCCTGGTGAGGACTCATTTCAAGTCCTGTGTTCACTTCTGGGCCCCTCACTGTAGGAAAGACAGGGAGATGCTGGAAGAGGTCCAGAGCAGAGCTACCAAGCTCGTGGTTTAGAGAACCAGTTGTCTGGGGGGAGGCTGAGGGAGCTGGGCAGGGTTAGTTTGAATAAGTGGATGCTGAAGTGGGACTTCATTGCCCTCTCAACTGCCTGAAGCATAGACCTAGTTGCTCCTGCTTGTGTCATTAGTCTCCAAGGAGAAGAGGCCAACATCCATGTCTCTACAACCTCACTTCTAAACCCCACGTGCACCTCCATATCTTCCCTGCCATGAGGAGCCCAGAACTGAACACAGGACTAGAGAGGAAGCCTCACAAGGGCTGAGTCCAAGGGCATGAGAACTCCCCTTCTCCTGCTGACCACACTCTTCCTGATCCAGGCCAGGATGCTGTTGGCCTTCTTGGCCACCTGGGCACCCTGCTGGCTCCTACAAAGCCTGCTGTCTCTTCAACTAGTCTCATGGTCCTTATGCTATGCTATGAACAAGTACAGCACTCTGTATGCCCCGCTTAGCAACCCTGTTTACACACAAAGAAGCCATGAGAAATTGCTACGACTGGAAACTGTTTTCAACCCAGCGTTTTCACTGTTCCTTTTCCAAAGAGCTTCCACGGAGAAACGCGACTTCTCTTTGTAGGCAGGCGTGCTCGAACCCTAACCGGGCTGTAGCTCTTTGAAATGAAATGATTGCCTTTGCTATGCCAATTTTATAATTGTGCCAGTCAAATCTGAGCTGCTGCCTGAGAAATGAACAGCAGGGAGATGAAGGAATTGGAGCATTTTTCAATTAAAAAGCCACGAACAGTTCCATTTTCCATTCAGCAACATCTCCTCGTGTCCTCTACGAACCAGCTTACACCCGGAGCAGCAGAGATTCGGGTGTATTTGTATCTCGTGTGACAATTCTATAGGTGTATTTTTGCCTCTACCCCAGCACATCCTTGCAGATGTGGATCATAGAATCATTAGGGATTGGAAGAGACCTCGAAAGTTCAGCCAGTCCAATCCCCCTGCCACAGCAGGATCACCCAGACCAAGTCACACAGGAACACAGCCAGAGAAGGAGACTCCACAGCCCCCCTGGGCAGCCTGTTCCAGTGCTCCGGGACCCTCCCTGGGAAGAAGTTCCCAGACACAGACAAACACACCCATCAGAACGCTCAGAAATCAAGGCTGTGTGTAAACAGACATCCTCAGTTCTAATCAAATCTGTCAGCAGAACAGGATTCTGGAGCGTTTGGTACTGCTGTGCTTAAAACAGGACTGAGTATTTGCAGAGCACATAACGCATTCCTTTTCTCATTAAACCACTGAAATACTTGGATGAACTTAAAATATTAGTTGCAAACACTAAAAATACACTGATTGCTTCATACGCTGCCAACAAATAGTCTTGTTATACCTGTGCATACTGCAGCATCAGCTGTTCCCTGTTGAGGACACTGCATGTGTCTTCTCAGGTACAGACGTGTAGAACTCAGCGCTGGACCTCGCAAAAGTACTTGGCTAGAACAAACTCCAAACAATAACTACTGTGTTTATCACTGCACTCACCCTAATTTTATCTTGCTTGCTGAAAAGCACTCATTAGTAGGGAGTCAGGCTCTTCTTCCAGGCAACTAGTGCTAGGATGAGAGGGTAGAGCCTGAAGCTGCACGAGGGGAGGGTTAGGTTGGATGTTAGGAAGCCCTTCCTTATGGGAAAAGTGCTCAGACACTAGAATGGACTGGCCAGGGAGGTGGTAGAGTCCCCATTCCTTGAGGTGTTCAAGACTGGCTGTGGCCCTTAGTGCCCTGGTCTGGCTGATGGGGTGATATCAGGTCCCAGTCTGGGCTGGATGAGCTCAGAGGGCTTTTCCAGCCTCAATGATTCTGTGATTCTGTGAAATAGAAACCAAATTCCATTTTATGTTGAAGACTCTTCACTAAAGTGAATAAACTACACTGTTCACAACATTGCCAGCAGAAGTCTAAGCCCAAAACCACAGCATAGTCTTGTTAGGTATTTCATGAGTGATCACAAAGATAAATAGATCAGAGTTTCCCAAACTGAATACATCTGATGCAGGATGTGAAGTGCCAATACAGACAAACTGCGGGCTGACAAGAAACATATTCACTTCTTCTTGTTTTGTGGCTTCGAGGCAATATATGAATACAGCATCACCAGTCAAGAGAGCAAAATCTGCTGATCACAGACTGTGACAACATAAGGCAGTCAAACATTTCAGCATTTGCTCTGTTTCTGTGTGGCTGCTGAGGGTGATGTGTTAGGCTACATCTCCCCCTTCCTCATCAAAGTGAGTCAACAGGGTGACATCTATGCAGGACAAAAGGGGAGTTTCTCTGGATGCCCTCTCCACTGACAGCTAAAAAAAGGGGTCACAAGGTACCGACATAAAAAATGCCTTGACTCTGTTCTGATTCAGCACCTGCTAATATTCTTACAGGATTGATAATACCAACTACTATCGAGACACGGGGCAAGCTGGACACAATACTGCTCATGTGGTCTCAATAGTGCAGAGTAGAGAGGGAGACGAACCTCTTTCAATCTGCTAACCATCCCCCTTCTGATCCCCCCCAGGATGCTGTTGGCCCTCTTGGCCACCAGAGCACATTGCTGGCTCAGAGTCATCCTGCTGGCCACTAGGACCCCCAGGTCCCTTTCTCCTGCACTGCTCTCCAACAGGTCAGTGCCCACCCTCTCCTGGTCCCTGGTTCTTGCCCAGATGCCAGACTCTCCCCTGCCCCTTGTTGTCCCTCACTCCATCTCTCTCTGCCCAGCTCTCCAGCCTGTCCAGGTCTCTCTGAATGGCAGCACAGTCTGCTGGGGGGTCAGCAACACCACCCAGCTTGGTGTCCTCAGCAACCTTGCTGACAGTGCCCCTGATCCCTCATCCAAATCCCTCATCAAGACCCACCACTCTAGGTGATCCTGCTGTGGCAGGGGGATTGGATGATCTTTTGGGGTCCCTTCCCGTCCCTAATGATTCCATGATTCAGATTTAACAGTAACAGCTGCAGACAGTACAGACACTCACAGATGCAGTTGGAGATCCTCTCTTAGATTCCAAGTTGCTTTTGCTACACCCAGAAAGCTCCTAAATCTTGGCAGGTTCCTCAAACCACAGAGAATTCTATCTTGTTCCTTCTGTTCTGCAAACCTGAAAGTGGAAAAGCAAATCTCCATCCTGCACAGTTTTCTCTGATCCAACAAAAGCCAATGTGACTTCCAGCTTAGTAGGACTTGGGAGCCTCACAGCATCACGGGATGGCTTAGACTGAGGAAGGACCTCACAGATCATCGAAGTCCAACCCCCAATGTCACGAGCAGAGTGACATCTCACTCAATCAGGTTGCCCAGAGCCAGTAGGTGTGGGAAACAGGGTCCCTTTAAAAGAATAACATGCTAGTGGGACAACTAAGTGAGGCAGAGGATGAGCTGTCAGTGCCTAATGACAGCCTGTTGAAGCTACCCCGAGGACCACCTGCTAAATGCTTCAGGATAGCAGTACCTCAGGGAGTAACACTGCTAGAGTGCCTTCTAGATTCACTGCTAGAGTGCCTTCAGGTGTTCGACCTGATTTACAGTACCTGGAGAGAAAAAGCTTTCACTCCTGAATCTCTCTAAGGTTTCCCCAATAGTTTCAGAGCAGAAGAGAACCACGAAGAAACGAACGTACGTCTTAGAACCACCAGCTTCACTTTCAACTCTGAGCTTCTTACCTGACTCAACCAGCATTCTGTTGGCACGGAAAGAAATGTGAGAGGTCCCTCCCTCAAAAACAACCCCAACCCTAATATTTGCAAACAAAGCACCAGGTTCCTAACACAAAGGGAAAAAACTTATCCATTTTAACTCCATTTGGGTTGTTTTTACAAGAAGAAATATTTGCTTTGCCTGAGGAAATTGTATTTGTACAAGACAAACGCCACTCCATGACTTTGAATAACTCAGAAAATGATTTCCAGAGCACTGAGAGAATTAAGATGATGATATCAAGATTTGAAATGCATTTTTCCCTCTACCGATAGGTTTTCACACTCTCTCCTTGCTGAACTTTTTGGTCATTCTTTACTCGGGCCATGAGAAATAGAAGAGCAGGATGGACTAGTGAGTAAAAGCTCTCTAAGCAGCTAAGCTAAGACACTCCATCACTTGCAGATGAAATATTCAAACGCGTTGCCCACTGCTATTAACTGATCCGGGACTGATTTAAAGGATACACTGACAAATAATCTTTAATCTTCCCTATAATATGTCTTAAAAAAATCAAACTGAAAGCAGAGTTTAAAGAAAAAAGCTGGCAGACATTTCAGTCATCATTTCCTTTGTGGACTGGATGCTTGGGTAGTGAGGTGGGTGGTGAACTGGCTGCAGGATAGAAGCCAGAGAGTAGTGGTCAATGGGACAGAGTCTAGTTGGAGGCCTGGATCTAGCGGGGTCCCCCAGGGATCAGTGCTGGGACCAGTCCTCTGCAATCTGTTCATTATTGACATGGATGAGGGATCAGGGGGCACTGTCAGCAAGTTTGCTGAGGACACAAAGCTGGGTGGTGTCACTGACCCCCCAGCAGACTGTGCTGCCATTCAGCGAGACCTGGACAGGCTGGAGAGCTGGGCAGAGAGAGATGGAGGGAGGGACAACAAGGGTCAGGGGAGAGTCTGGCATCTGGGCAAGAACAGCCCCAGGGACCCGGAGAGGGAGGGGACTGACCTGGTGGACAGCAGGGGAGGAGAAAGGGACCTGGGGGTCCTAGTGGCCAGCAGGGTGACTCTGAGCCAGCAATGTGCTTCATCCCAAGAAGGGTAACAGAACACTGGCACAGGCTGCCCAGGGGGGTTGTGGAGTCTCCTTCTCTGGAGACGTTCCAGACCTGCCTGGCTGTGTTCCTATGCTACTTGATCTGGGTGACCCTCCTGTGACAGGGGGATTGGACTGGATGATCTTTCGAGGTCCCTTCCAATCCCTAAGGATTCTGTGATTTAGCTGGATGACAAGATTAATATTTTGAAAGCAGTCATTTCTGGGGACAACAGAGGCAAACAATTAGCATTTACCTGCTTCTATTAGATCACTGCTATGCATCTTGTTCCTTCCTTGCTTAAATGGAGATGATTAACAATTATTCAAGCATGGAACTGACAGACAGAAATTTGCAAGTTATTACTGCGTCCCACGAGTCTCATCTGCTCATTGATTTATTAAAATTTCATGGAAAGGACAATAAAATCTTGCTAGACTAAGACCCATGAAGCTCAACGCTGTCTTTCTTAGACAATTAGTCCTCATTTTGTATTTAGTAGTGTATTCTTTTTTTCAAATACAAGAGGAACTAGAGCACAACCAGGAAAACACATTTCAGAAAGAGACTGCAAGCAAGGACATTAAAAGCAAAGGAAACCGAAAGAGTAACAGAGCTTTTCAGGGCAGCACTGACTGCAAGCTGTTCACCCCAAAGAATCACACTTACAATGGGAAATCTGTAGGTGGTCTCTCCCAGTCCAGTTCTGGGCCCCTCAGTTCCAGAAGGACACAGAGCTGCTGGAGGGTGTTCAGCGTAGAGCAACAAGGATGATGAAGGAAGTAGAACAGCTCCCTGATGAGGGAGCTGGGTCTCTTGAGCTTGGAGAAGAGGAGGCTGAAATGGCCTCGAGCTGCATCAGTGGAAGTTTGGATTGGATCTTACGCAAAAGTTCTTCCCTGAGAGAGTGCTTGGGCACCGGACCAGGCTGCCCAGGGAAGTAGTGGAGTCCCCATCCCTGGAGATGTTTAAAAAACGAGTAGCTAGAGCACTGAGGTTGTGGTCTAGAGGTTGGGGAGATGCTGGGATGAGGGCTGGACTTGATGATCATAGATGTCTTTTCCAGCCATGAGGATTCTGTGATTCTAACTGGGTCCTGAAGGTGATCTCCACAGGTCCAGGTTAAAACGGGCTGAGTCAAAAGGTTGGCCTTGCCACGTTGTGAAGAGATCTCACAAATATCAACTCTTCTTCAGGTTTAAATCACACAACCTGATTAAAGACTCTCATTTTACTTTTGTTTTTAATTTTTGATGACTTTTTAGAAGATGCTGTCTCAGCCTATAAATAGTGGATCATTTCTAGTCACAAACCACTACAGACACAATCCTATTCCTACACAATAGATGTCAAGGACCTTGTCAGGAAGTGCGAGCTGTTTGTCTTGGCAGTGCCATATTCTGTTGAGTCAAATCAGCTCCAGTTCCCAAACGGAGAACAGTGAAGATGCTTAAAGCACGGCTAGCAGAACGTGGCTCTACAATCTCATATCTCTTTGTGGATTTGGGTTCTATTTTCTGCCTGGAGGACAAGGACATCTCACGAAAGGCATAAAGATAACACTAGAAATACTCTAAGTGGGTCTTCAAGAAAACCCCCCGCAGATTTGGAACAAAGGGTTTACTCTCTCGTTCTATCTGACAATGCGGTTTCATTGCGGAATAAGGACTCAGCTTCCCTTAAAACTACGTTTTCAATTATGTGATTAACTCTACGCATTTGTGGAGCCCCATTGAGCTTCCTAAGGTTACTCAAGCAGAGAAAAGTTTGCAGAATTACAGCTCAGTCCTGTCGATAAGATTCTTTTCAGTGAAAAAACAGACTTGGTTTCAGAGTTCATTCATTCGCTGGGGAATCCGTAGTTGCAAGCATTTTAAGTTCTTTAATTATGGTGCATTCTAAAATATTAAAGATAATATTTCCCTGGAAACCCAAAGTGTTTATCTCTAGTCTGTAATTTTATAGGATAGAAATGTCACTGTCTCTGCTACAAGAATGGCCCTTCGGAATTGGTTGCCGTGAAAGTAATCACTGAACATGACTCTGAATCGTAAGACATTGAAGTAAAGCATCCAGTAGAATGAATAAGCCCCAAAGTCTCTCTGAACACACCACTGATACACAAGCTGACTCTACAATTCTCACACAGAAGCATAATTGCACTTTCAGGAACTGCATAGCTTCCTGAGCTGGCGCATGAGAACATGTGGGATAGAAGAATGGGCAGTGAGATGGATCACAGATGCTTGACCTCATTCATGTCTATCAGTATGTGAGGGTGTCAAGAGGATGCAGCCAGGCTCTTCTCAAGGGCATCTGGTGATAGGACAAAGGGGCAATGGATGCCAGCTGGAACAGAGGAGGTTCCCTATCAATATCAGCAGGACCTTCTTCCCAAGGAGAGTACTGGAGCACTGGCACAGGCTACCCAGGGGGGTTGTGGCTGCCCCCCAGCTCCCTGGCAGTGTCAAGGCCAGACTGGCTGGGGCCTTGAGCGCCCTGATCTAGTGGGGGGTGTCCCTGCTCATGGCAGGGGGGCTGGAACTGGATGATCTTTCAGGTCCCTTCCATCCTGAACCATTCTAGGAAGCTGTGAAACACTGCTCCTAGGTCACGAGAGGAAGAAGATACTAGAAAAGTAAGACAGTCATCATCTCTCTTAGGTGACAGAGGGAAGTCTAGCAAAACTTAACAATAGGTATTATTCCTGCAGCTGTCATATCAGGGTTTCCAACTTTTCAATATCCATTTTAAGTAGTTCAGAGCTGTGAAATCCCCGTTACATAATTAGCTTTAAAAATTACTCCAGTCAGCATTTTGTCTATGAGGCACAAATGAAAGATGGAAATGTAAAATAATGCTCTCTATTCTTTACACAATTGAAAAGCTGTGCCAATATTATCTTTGTTGCAGCAGCAGCTGCTTGCAAATGCCTTTAGAACTGATTTGGGTCTCTCTGTCATGTGCTAATGGAATCAAGCTCAGGCTTTAATAGTGTGTGTTCAACGTATACAGTTCCTGGGTGATCTCAGCAGAGCAGATAATTTCCTAGCAGCATACTGACTGTGCAGTTACAGCATCATCCTATCTGCCTGGGTTTCTTTTCTCTTCATCAGGAGTTACCGTGCTTTATCACCTCTCTTCTCATTCACGGCTAGCTGCCTGGGTTTGGCCACATCGGTCTGATGCGTACAACCGTTTGTCTTGCAGCTAATACAGAAACACATTCGGCTAGGGTTCTATGATTTTAAAAAGCCCCAGAGAACCTGATCCCAAGTGAAGGACTAAAAAGCAGTTGAAGGAAATACGTGCCTTTCTGCAGTGGCAGGGAATTTTGAGAATTCCCTCATGGATAAAATGAGATCAAGGGAAGGATGTCAACAAACACCTCTTGAAGCGTGTCTCTGTATTCTCTCGAGGATATGGCAAAGATCCCTGCTCTTGGGCAGCAGCCTCGGTACCACTTGCTCTGGCAGCAGCACTGCTAGGCAGTTCCACAGGCTGCAGCTCTCTCTGCTGCAAAGGCTGTGACTGATGTGGGCATTCTTAGCCCTCAGCTGCAGGCACATGAAACCATCTTACCTAGGTGATCCTGCTCTGGCAGGGGGATTGGACTGGATGGTCTTTTGAGGTCCCTTCCAACCCCTAACGATCTGTGCTTCTGTGCTCTTACCTCTACTCCAGCTGCAGAGTGAAGAGAGGTGGGCATGGAGGTCTGCACTTGGGAATGGAATTTACAGTGATGTCCTGCACGAAGCATCCTGTCAGGCCTTATGTTTCATATGTAGTGACACTAATTAATTGATGTGGCTCCTCTTACCCCTTACAGGTGGAGAAACAAGAAGGCAGACTTAGACTTGATGCGAGGAGGAAGTTCTTCACCGGGAGAGTGGGGAGAGCCTGGAATGGGTTGCCCAGGGAGGTGGTTGTGGCTCCATCCCTGGAGGTGGTTAAGGCTGGGCTGGATGAGGCTCTGGCCAGCCTGCTCTAGGGGGGGGGGGCCCTGCCCAAAAGAACTGGATGATCCTGTGGTCCCTTCCAACCCTGACTGATTCTGTATCTTCTTCCCAGTGAGGGTGATGGGGAGCTGGAGGGGGCTGCCTGGGGGATTTGTGGAGCCTCCTTCTCTGGAGACATTTGAAACCCGCCTGGACCTGATCTGGGGGATGCTGCTGTGGCAGGGGCGTTGGACTGGATGATCTTTCCAGGTCCCTTCCAATCACTGATGATTTTATGATCCAAACAGACAGCCATCATAAAATCTCTCATAAAGAATAAAGCACTCTTTGGAAATAACCTTTCTCAGGCTTGGTCTAAATCAGCTTCTGGAAGACAGGGGGAGTTTAAATTACCAGACACATCATTCATCCCTGCAGTCCAGGAGCAGAATGCAGAGTTCTCCCTACTGCTGATTTCACAAGGCCTTTTGTTGAGCTGCTGCTCTGCCTCAAGCAGTAATTAAGTTCACGTTTTAACCCGTGTGATCGCGATGGCTACCACATTAGAGGAAAAGGAGTCAACCTACAAAGAGGTTCCAGCCCTCATTTTTTCCTACATCCTCGTGCGTGATTCACCAGTGAACTGTACCCTCCCACACACTGAATCACTGAGTGAAGCCACGTAAAGGCACAGCGACACAACTGTACTGCAACTCTGAGAGACTCCTGGCAACACAGAGGCAGTAAAGGGGGTCTCTCCTTTCTCCTGCTGGAGGGAGAGCAATCCGGTCGGTGTAGTCTGGTGAGGGAGAAGGCAAGACTTGAATCACTTAGATTTGGACGCTACGTTCGTGAGATGAAAATGAAAAGGAGGGCAATGATTGCACCAAGGGAGAAGTTTGAGAGTTCACCAGGTGAAAGTCCTGTCCAGGGAATTCTCGGCAGTACTGATGGATGGGAGGAACATAAAACTTTGAGGTATGGCAGGCCAGGGGCAGCAGAGTTGGAAGGAGAAGGAAATGAAGGGAATTTGTGAATCGGCAGAGATAATAAGGACATCAGAGCAATAAAAATCCCATTCTTCTCCCAACGCTGGGCAGTCAGGATGGCAATTCATTCAGAGGGCACAGAATGCGGGAGGGGAAGGAAAGAACAGGCATTCTCATCCTTCCCACACCTGACATAAAACCTTGTTGATTCACTAACTTTTAGTTACAGAATCACAGAATCATTGAGGCTGGAAAAATCACCAGTGTCCAGTACAGAGGGAGAATGACATCCCTAGTCCTACTGGCCACACTATTGCTGATCCAAGCCAGGATTCCATTGGCCTTTCATGCCACCTGGGCACCCTGCTGGCTCATATTTAGCCAGTTGTCAACCAGTACTGCCAGTTCCCTCTCTGCCAGGCTACTGTCCAGCCACTCATTAACAGAGCCACCTTCTGCAGTTATTTACTCTCCTTGCATTTCTGCTTTGAATCACGGAAAAGCAACCATCCTGCTAGCAGGAGAGTAAATCAGTGTCTAGAACACACCACCTATTTCATTATCACAGTATCACAGTACTGATGAGACTGGAAAAGACCTTAAAGATCATCCAGTCCAACCTAAAACCAACCAAGTAACCCTAACATCTGCCATCTAGCTCATACTACTCAGCACTTCATCCAGCCTGACCTTGAACACCTCCAGAGACGGCGACCCAACCACCTCCGTGGGCAGCCCGTTCCAAACCCGGATCACTCTGTCAGTGAAAAACCTCTTCCTAAGGTCAAGTCTAAACCTCCCCCGATGGAGCTGAAGACTTGTGACCCCTTGTCCTGTCTCCAGTCAGTCCACCTGACTGCAACCCCCTTTTAGGTAGTTATAGACAGCGATAAGGTCACCCCTGAGCCTCCTCTTCTCCAGGCTAAACAGACCCAGCTCCATCAGCCTCTCCTCGTAGAGCTGACCTTGTAGCCCATTTACCACTCCAGTTGCCCTTCTCTGGACTCATTCCAGCCCCTCATCATCCTTCCTAAACTGAGTGGCCTAGAACTGAACACAATACTCCAGTCTAACCAGTGCCGAATACAGGGGGAGGAGAACCTCCTCTCCCTGCTGGCCACACCATTCCTGATACAGGCCAGGATGCCATTAGCCCTCTTGGCCACCTGGGCACATTGCTGACTCATGCTAAGTTTACTGTCCACCAGTACCCCCAAGTCTCTTTCTACCCGAGTACTCTCCAAGATCTCCATTCCCAGCCTGTATCAGTGTCATCACAACCAGGGTACTGTCTTTTGCCGCAGAATCAAAACCACACATTTGAATTTCCAGAAAGATCTCCTTTTCACGCAAAACAGCATCAAATAAACCTGACATCAGCTGACACAACAGAGAGCCACAAGCCATCTCCGAACGCCGTTTGCCTCAAAGCCTAGAGCACCGCTTATTAGTTTCCCTTGTGGGGAAAGGAAAACTCCTCCACCATTTCTTTTCACTCACGTATGACCCGCTTCCACCTCTTTTAGGCTCCGTGACGTCCGACCAGTACTGCCAGTTCCCACGCAGGACTCGACTCTTCATCGCGTGCCTTTCCGATCCGTTGAGACAGAGCAGAAACAACACAAAGAAAAGAACTCTACCAGGAGTTTCTCGAGGATGCGGATTAGGAGTGCTTCTGTTCACAAAGAAACCCAGCACAACTTTTGATCTGAGAGGCTCTGGGAGCGTTCATGATCACAAAGAATGTCACGGAGGATTTGTTTATAGTTTTAAAACTGTAGAGAAAAATTATTTATAAAGGAAACAAAATGCAGGCAACAAACGAGAGGGATCCTTTGATAAATTAAAAATGTTTGCTTTCGACTAGAGCGCAGGACGGGGAGATGTAAGAGAAGTATGCTTTGTGTACGTTCAAAGGCTTCGCAGCATGAGGTATAGGAGTGTTTAAAGAGGTAACAGCTCAGGAAAGAGCAGAGGGTCTGAAATTAAATCCTCCTTCTAAATTAATCATCAAATAAAGGTAACAAGACAAATTGGTATTAGTCTAATCCAGGCTCAGCTGAAGTATTGGTGTCTGCTTTCCCCTCTGTGAAGGAAATTTGCTGTTGAAATGAGTTTGGGTAACTGTCTTCGGGTGCGGGTATTTGGGGTGCCCACCCTCACTGCTTTGGGGCAGGAGTGAGAATTTTAGCTATGTTAACTCCAGCTGGGAGAAGAGGAGCCTGAGGGGGGACCTCATTCATGGCTATAAATATGTGAGGGGTGGGTGTCAGGAGGATGGAGCCAGGCTCTTCTCAAGGTGACATCTGGTGACACAACAAGGGGCACTGGGTGCCAGCTGGAACAGAGGAGGTTCCCTATCAATATCAGCAGGAATTTCTTCCCAGGGAGGGTCCCGGAGCACTGGACCAAGCTGCCCAGGGGGGTTGTGGAGTCTCCTTCTCTGGAGACGTTCCAGCCCCTCCTGGTTGTGTTCCTGTGCCACTTGGTCTGGGTGATCCTGCTGTGTCCGGGGGATTGGACTGGATGATCTTTCGAGGTCCCTTCCAATTCCTAAGGATTCTATGATTGCTGCATTTTCACACCTTGAATTGATGTCAGTACCTGATAGCTGAATGCAGACCTCTGACTGTAAAAGAATGGCACGAGCATTGCAATAAAGCCATTCTAACCCTATTAAAATAAGCCTTGCAGATTTACCGTCTGAAGAGCAGAGAGGAGAAAGAAACAGCAAACACCTTTTCATCAGGGCAGGAGGTGTAAAGGCAAAGAGCGCAGTGTGATAAAGAAAACAATGGAGACAGAGTGGCTTAGCCCCGCTTCCAGGCTAAGTTCCAAGCCATTTCTATAATCAAGTCCTAATCCAAGTACATGTTTGCTTCATTTCCTTTGGATCTGACAAACTTAAGTATAGGAAAGTCAAGGGCTTACTTTTTCATTTTCACTTTGATGAAAGTATTCTTGCTTTTCATGCAGTTTTCAGATCAGATCAATTGTTTTATTTTTCTAAAACGCCAGCCCCAGCAGAGCTGGGAGGAAACTTCAGCGGGCAAAGAATGAGCTGCTCCTTCTGTACTTATTGCACAGCGCCGCTTGCTTTCTTCCCTGTGTTCTGTTAGCTCGGGCAGGTCCTGTGCTCTCGACAGCTTTATTTCTGGAAGGAGAAACTGCAGAAATTAGGGGAAATAAATGTGCACAACCGTTCTTGGCACAGCAACTCAAAAGGCAGAGCAGTGATTTGTCAGGGACCTCTTCAATGCTTGTGGTCCATAGTTTGTCTTCCATCACAGCATCACTGAGTTATTGAGGCTGGAAGAGGCCTCTGATCCCCCCCAGGATGCTGTTGGCCCTCTTGGCCACCAGAGCACATTGCTGGCTCAGAGTCATCCTGCTGGCCACTAGGACGCCCCAGGTCCCTTTCTCCTCCACTGTGGGAAACCATGTGAAAGGCTTTGCTGAAGTCTAGGTAGCCAAGAGCAGTTGTTTACTGCACTGGAACCTAACAACTTAAAGACGGCAGCAGCGGCCGCGACTCAGTTTGGAAATTCACCCACAGCTTCCCACCAGAGCAGCACAAATAAAAAAAGCATCTCTAGAATGCCAAGGCCAAACATACAATACTCTATAGGCACGGTGCTGGCTGTGCCCTTTACTGCCAGATTGATTTTCCTGTTCTGACTAAACTAGCAGTTAGCAACGTTACACCGCTGGCTGCCGGGCGATGACGGCCCAACTAGAAAACACAGTCAATGAATAGGTCAGGCGACTGGGGTCTAAGATATTCTAAGCAAGTCTAGGTCTTTCAGTCTGTAAAAGTTTCTGTTGACCTTTTCCTCATCACAAGTGACCCGCTATAAGAACGTGTCAACATGCTGTGCAGAAACAACACAGAAAATAACAGCTAAATCCAAATGAGCAAAGAGATTAAGAAAACTTGTTGGGGAATCGTTAGCATGGGAAAGAAAGGGGTGATAGGGGGTTTCCTGATGTCCCTATAAATATGTGTGCTGTAAGGGTTGCTGGCTTTAAAGAAATCATAGAATCATTAGGGATAGGAAGGGACCTCGAAAGATCATCCAGTCCAATCCCCCTGCCACAGCAGGATCACCCAGACCAAGTCTCACAAGAAAACTCCAGGTGGGTCCTAAACATCTCCAGAGGAGACTCCACAACCCCCCTGGGCAGCCTGTTTCAGTGCTCCAGTACCATCACTTGCAAGAAGTTCCTGCTGATATTGATAGGGAACCTCCTCTGTTCCAGCTGGCACCCAGGGCCCCTTGTCCTATCAGCAGATGACCTTGAGAAGAGCCTGGCTCCATCCTCCTGACACCCACCCCTCACAGACTGAGAGACAACAAGGGTCAGGGGAGAGTCTGGCATCTGGGCAAGAACAACCCCAGGGACCAGGAGAGGTTGGGCACTGACCTGTTGGACAGCAGTGGAGGAGAAAGGGACCTGGGGGTCCTATTGGCCAGCAGGGTGACTCTGAGCCAGCAATGTCCCCTTGTGGCCAAGAGGGCCAACAGCATCCTGGGGGGATCAGAAGGGGGGTGGTTAGCAGATCGAGAGAGGCTCTTCTCCCCCTCTACTCTGCACTGATGAGACTGCATCTGGAGTACTATGTCCAGGTCTGGGTCCCTCAGTTCCAGAAGGACACAGAGCTGCTGGAGGGTGTCCAACGTAGAGCAACAAAGAAGATGAAGGAAGTAGAACCCCTAGCTCATGAGGAAAGGCTGAGGGAGAGGGTCTCTTTAGCTTTCAGGTAGCCTGTACTAACCAGACAAATAACAATTAGATATATTTTAAACGCTCAGAACCCACTATTTCAGCAAATAGTGTGGGTATATTATCTGGCCAATTAAGTTGCCATATTAACACTAATGATTTCTCATTCTGGCTTGATCCCATTCAAATATATATATTTATTTATATGACCGCATATCGTGCGCATATACACACACACAAATAATTCCATATGGATTGGAAGAAAGCAGGTGCTAGACATTCCTCAACTTAGGATCAACTACGGATCAGGAAAGAGCTATGAATGCTCACGCAGGGTACAACTGTGCTTTTAAACGAGTTATCTAGGTATTGTTCTGTCAGATCGAGTTCAATTCTGAAGGCAGAGTATTAGCATGAATCTAGTGTTCACTGCACATAAAACTCATGTCTTTGGACACTAAGTTCCCACACCTCCCAAACCAAAACCAAGGCCCCATTGGATTTCCAAAAGGAAAAAGATCTTCCCTGAAGACTACTGCTCTCTTTTACTCAAGATAGATCTCTCTGTGATGCTACAGTGTGGGCTCTATCGCCATAAAGAGAGCTTTTCAACATCACTGTTATTATCTTCAACACCTTGGCTATGCCTTGTTGCCAAGCCCTAGTGTTCAAAAATGCTTCTCCTTACACCTTAAACCTTCCATCACTGATGATGCTTCTAGCATTATCTAATCCCTTCTTTGTGTCTAATCCTGAACCTAGCTAGACGACACAATATGTGAGCAAGAGCAGCTTTTTGTAGATTCATAGAATGGTTCAGGTTGGAAAGGACCTTCAAGATCATCTAGTTCCAACCCCCCTGCCATGAGCAGGGAGGGACACTCCCCACTAGACCAGGGTGCTCAAGGACCCAGCCAGTCTGGCCTTGAACAGTTCCAGGGAGCTGGGGGGCAGCCACAACCTCCCTGGGCAACCTGTGCCAGTGTCTCAGCACCCACCTTGTGAAGAACTTCCTCCTGACTTCCAGTCTCACCCTCCCCTCTTCCAGCTGGAAACCATTTCCCCTGCTCCTAGCACTCCAAGCCCTTGCAAACAGCCCCTCCCCAGCTCTCCTGCAGCCCTCTTCAGGGACTGGAAGGCTGCTCTGAGATCTCCCCAGAGTCTCTTCTTTCCCAGGCTGAACAGCCCCAGCTCTCTCAGCCTGTCCCTGTAGGAGAGGTGCTCCAGCCCTCCCCTAAAAGGTCAGGTTTAATTACGGGTGTTGAAACTGAAACACACTGGTTCCCGTGACTGGGTCAGAGTGTTCCTCAAACCCCTTGAAAACGTTTTGGTGGTGCCCTTGCTTTCTCGTACTGGACGTCTTTTGTTCCACCCTTGGAGACGTTTCAGTAGGGGTTTCTGACTGCAGGTGAAGCAGAGAGGGATCACAGCAGAAAACTGATGAGCAGAGTACCACCACCACCACACGATCCAACAAAACACGATGCTCTTATTAATTACTCGCTTGTAATTGGCACTTCAGATAATCGTTTAGATAATGGAATTATTTGGAGAGCCTGGTGTCTGGATGAAACAGATTTCTCTGTGTGGCTTTTAGGGTTTAATGACAAAACAAATCAATAAGTGAAACGGACTGGTGAGAAAATAACTCAATAACTGAAAAATGTGCTCTACCTGTAGCCTTTCCCAAGGATTCTACTGGGAATAGTTATTGACTCGCACAAGTATTTTAGTTCTCTCTTTCCCCCAAGGTACAGAAAGTTTGAATGCTGTGATTTCATTTTCTCTCCTCTTACCCAGTGTTTCCTTTCCCCACCACCGCCACAGCCAGGGTTTCCAGTTTACCTCTTCCTCTACTTTTAGCAGAGCTGATAGACACCTTCTTGTTTCCCCCCTGAAGGAGCTATTCCCAGTCATGTAGAATGCAACAGAGAAAAGGTTAAGCTACATAAAGTCCAATTCCCAGCAAGAGCACAGTTTTTAGCTGCTGGAGAGACCCTGCGCACAAAGTCAGAAGCCTAAAAGCTCTGGGAGGAAAACATCGCCAGTGGATGCAGAGAGGCTATGAAATGTGCCTAGAGGAGAGACATAACCGCTTTATATTAGCAGGTACTGAGTTCCAGCAGCAGCCCTGGCACTGTGAAGGGTACCGGTGTCCTCCAAAGTGTCCAAATCACCCGCAGTCAGCAAAGCCATTTGCACTGCAGGAAATATTTCTACTACGCGAGGCAGCAGCTCCCTGTCCTTTCAGCAGCCCCAGTAGCTGGAGCATCACACGCAGCCACAGAACGGGATCTCACCATGCTGAATACACCCATCAGCTGAAAGACACAGTGAAGGACAGCGTGGCAGGTACAGAGCACGGGAAGAGCAGAGAAGCGGCTGGCTGGCAGTTCAGAAACCATCCACAATGCACCAAAGAAAAGCACCTCGTCTGTGCTAGAGTGAAAGGCAAAGAGAGGGAGTTTGTGCCGCCTCGCATCTCGATAAATGAGAAAGAATGGCATTTAATTAAAGACTTTCCTGCCTCCCAGGTAGCGATGACATTGAAATCAGCGTGGACATAAGGCATTAAAGCTGGCATCACCCAAAAAAAAAAGGTATCTGATTTAAGATTTACAGATGACTGTTAGAGAAAAGTGAACGTTTATTAAAGGCTTCCATCTGGCAGAAGGTATCATTAGTATTCAAACTGATAGCAGCAGTGATTTAAATTTAATAATCCTAGCGGAGATAGGCATCAAAAAGGAATTCTTCTAAAATATGTCTAATAGCAATAACTGACTTCTTTATTCCAGGCTGCCTGTGACAAATGCCAGATATCAAAGAATAAGACATCAAATGTTCATTTCGGTGTGTTCTCTCCGTTGAAACTCGCACTGAACTAAAATATTCTGTGTGAATCAGGTAGCAGACTGCACCTGTTTGTACCTTTCCTGAGCAAGAGTTGAAACAGAGGGACCCATAAAAACTTAGACGAAGAGAGGTTGTACTGACTGTAGGTGGCTGGGTGCTGCCAGTGAGGCTGCTGTGTCCCTGCTCCAGATGGTTCCTGTAGGCACACTGCAGGACACCGCTGCTCACACAGACAGCTCTGGGATAAGGTCTTTGCAAGAGGACGAAACACTGTCCAGGAGCAAGGAGGTTGTGGAGTCTCCTTCTCTGGAGACTTTCAAACCCCTCTGGATGAGTTCCTGTGTAACCTGTCTTAGGTTTTATGATCCTGCTTGAGCAGTGGGGTTGGACTCGATGAACTTTGGAGGTCCTTTCCAACCACTGTGTATCTGTACCTATTACAGAGCCTTTTTCTACATCATTCCCCCATACCTCTACTTTAATAACAGGGGCTTCAATGCCAACTCACACGAAGTCACCGTGACAACACAATAACCCCCCAGAAGGGTCTCTCTGTTAATTATTACTGCTGATACCAAACAATTACCAGATAGAGTGAGTGCAGCATCGCCTGCCAGGTAAACAAGTGAGCAAACACTAAATGACCGTGCGTTCCGGAAAAGAACTACACATGAAAATTAAGGCAAAGTGCAAGCACCACGAATTGAGGAGGTTGAAGGGGAAAAGAAATTGCATTCATTAGAAGAATAAGCATAAATTAAGTACCCGGCGCACAGTTTGCATCACGGGTGTTGTACAAACAGAAATACCCACATTAGTCACCCTTTTAGTGCTTTTTTTTCCTTAATTGGCAGATTAATAGGCAGTTCAAGCTGATGGGTCGGTAATTTGCCTCGATGATCTGCTTTTCAGCAGTGGAATAAGAGAACAACATCACAACGCTCCTAATATGCTGCTGGTAAAAAGCCAAGGCAAGTTGTCTAAATAATATCAGGTGTTTTGAAAGTTCCACAGCCTTCCTGCAGGAAGGAAGGAAGGAAGGAAGGAAAGAAGGCAGTGTTGCAAGTGATCGATATCAAGACATTTACTCCTTTGTCACTCCTAGCTCAGCAGGGGTGAGCACAGCCTTAGTCTGGAGGAAGAAGGATTTCACTGCCATCAGGCAGCGGTAGGAAGCATCTTGGGCACTACTAATGGGGCTGGGGGTATGGGGTGCACGTGTGGTGGTGCCTGAGGCCATCCAGTCCCCGCTCCTCCTCCCCCAGATACCCACAAGCTCTCAGAACAACAAAGAAAGAGAAGATATTTGACTTTGTTTATCATTTCTCCAGAATTAATATGGACTCAGTCAAACTACTCTGAAAGCACCATACTCATGTACCAAACAGCAGGGTTTGATTTTCATTTTGAAAGGCTGAACCTTGACAGAAGCTCCTTCCTAAACTTCTTCCAGATGAAACGGTGTGGTTTTCCATCCATACGGACTGACCCGTGGTGGAACATCTGGATGTTCTAGTCTATTTCCCCTTAAAAAAGCAATCTCGAGCTCCTCACGCCACACTCTCTTTCAATTGATGCAGCAAAAGAGAAGGTTGAATGTGATTGTAAATGAGAATAATTTGTTGTGCTCATCATAAAAATTCAACAAAGAGGGCAAAGTCCTTTTTGCTCAGCTGTCAAATTCAGTGGGGAAAGGGTTAGCAGCTTGGAATTGTCTCTGCTATTCATTCTATGATAAAATACTACCCAGCAGAGCTGAAGGTGCTCGTACTCCTCCAAGTAAAGATCTCAACTTAAAAATCACCAAGTTTCCACTCAGGCTTTGCACTCAAAAGCTCATTATCTCATACAAACTACACACTGAAAGTGGAGGCATTGTTAGGGAGAGAAAGGGTGATGCTACACTGGGAACAGCAAGTGCTTAAAGAACGCAGGACTGCCAAGCACACGTGGGTGATGCAGCCATTCCAGATAGTACTATCAAAGTCTTAAAGCTCCTGAAAACGTTTCTCACAGCAGCACATCCCAGCTTTGCACTCAGACTCCACACAGAGGTACCAGAAGGCCCAGCTTTGCAGCCAATGAAGATGCCAGCTGTGGCCTGAAGACATTGGAATGCACTGGACTTTGTAAGTTAATTTGTAAACTCAAAAATACCCCCAAAACCAAGGAATCACAGAATCCTTAGGAATTGGAAGGGACCTCAAAAGATCATCCAGTCCAATCCCCCTGTCACAGCAGGATCATCCAGACCAAGTCACACAGGAACACAGCCAGGTGGGTCTGGAACATCTCCAGAGAAGGAGACTCCACAACCCCCCTGGGCAGCCTGTGCCAGTGCTCTGGGACCCTCCCTGGGAAGAAGATCCTTCTGGCACTCATTGCACCTTGTGCTATCACCAGATGCCCTTGAGCAGAGCCTGGCTCCATCCTCCTGACACCCACCCCTAACAGATTTAGAGACAGGAATGAGGTCTCCCCTGAGCCTCCACCTCTCCAAGCTCAAGAGACCCAGCTCCCTCAGCCTTTCCTCATCAGGGAGCTGCTCTCCTTCCTCCATCATCATCGTTGCTCTACACTGGACAC
>VZRI01001030.1:2917-16538 GCA_013397515.1 Upupa epops | reverse complement strand
ATCCCTCATCCAAGTCATTAATGAACAGATTGAAGTCTCCAACTCTGAAAACATTCAAAGCCTGCCTGGACAGGTCCCTGTATATCTGCTCTAGGGCTGTAGAACCTGCTCTGCATGCTGGTTGGACTAGATGATCTGCAGAGGTCCCTTCCAACTCCTCCCATTCTATGATGCCATGAACAGTCAGGTGCTCACCCCTCAGCTAAAATGATGACTATAAAGAAGTCATCCACCGCAGTAAAAACGGAACTACAGGGAGGATGCATTCAATTACACTCTGACCTTGGCATCTCTGCATCCTTCCTCGAATCCCACAGATAGAAAACCTGCCAAATTCTTAGCATCTTCAGCGCTCGTAGCCGAGTTCTCATTGCTGTTCTTCGTAAAACAGATGTCCCCATATCCCTCCATCTTCCAACACATGCAAAGTCATTACAGTGCATTATTAATGTTTCCTCTGTTTCCCAAACAGGGAACCATAAGCCAGTTGGAAAAGCACCAAAGAAAAATGACAATGAAAAAGAGCGAGCGATCATTCTCGTGTCAAAGACTGCGACGAGGAGAGAAGATGTGATAAATTAATCCATTCTAATAAGGAGAGATTGCAATAGGAACAGGGACTCGTTCAATTAATCTACTCAATATAATCCTACAAGGATGATGTGGACCCTCCCCGGATACCAAATCTTAGGACAATTCTTTTTTTTCTTAGCCAGCAGTTCATGATTAGAGAAAAGTAATTAGGCAAAACTGACTAATGAAGTGCTTTTGGAGAGAGAATCAGAACGCAATACAGAAAGGACTGGTCTAAAAATGCAGCAGGTTAGTTTATAGGGCTTGCTTAAACACCTAGGTCGTGGGCAGTCTAAACAAATAAACTCTCTGCTTGGTTCAGATTAAGGCTGAGACAAGATTTGTTTGTCATGCCCACTGAAGGTATCCTAGTTTAAAAAATATTTAGAAATGAAGAGTGTTCAGATTAGCTGGTTCTTCTACATAAAAAACATTCTTCAGCTTGGAGAAGAGGAGGCTGAGGGGGGACCTCAATCATGGCTCTAAAGATGTGAGGGGTGGGCGTCAGGAGGATGGAGCCAGGCTCTGCTCAAGGGCATCTGCTGATAGGAGAAGGGGCACTGGGTGCCAGCTGGAACAGAGGAGGTTCCCTCTCAATCTCAGCAGGAACTTCTTCCCAGGAGGGTCCCGGAGCACTGGCACAGGCTGCCCAGGGGGTCTGTGGAGTCTCCTTCTCTGCAGACGTTCCAGACCTGCCTGGTGTTCCTGTGCGACTTGATCTCATCAATCCTGCTGTGTCAGGGGGATTGGACTGGATGATCTTTCGAGGTCCCTTCCCATCCCCAATGATTCTATGACTTTTAACAATTACGTAGGAAAGATATTGAAGGATATAGGAGAAACTGCTTTTCACACTCATTAGATATGACCCAGGGCAAAAGACTAACAGTCTGTAAAGCTTTGCCACAGACTTTCATTACCAGTTAGTTTCTGACTGAGCTATGTGCTACAAATAAAGTGCCTGGATCACTGAAAAAAGGATAAAAGGTCGAGCTGTTTAACTGCACCAGAAGTCTTCAGGATGTGGCCATATACTAGCAAGCTTTGCTGTGCCTGCACCAGTCATTCCCAGCCACCCTGCCCACAGCTCATCTATCCTACACCCAGCAAGTTACTTGAAATAAAGAAGATAAAAAACCCCGTATTCTCTGCTCCTCAATTCACAGATAACCTGTTCTGGTGTATCTCCAAACCTGCAGGACCAAACCTCACGCCAAGAAGAGCAGCCTGTGATAGGATCCTGATAAATCCTCCCCAAGAGCAAACCGAATTTTATCAGCCCACTAGACAAAACACAAACCAGTTAGAGTAGTTTCCCCTGCCCGTTGCACTGTCTCAGTGTACTTTGCACTCTATTGCAGGTCACACTCTGGCTCCTTACTCTTGCTCTATATTTCGTTTGAAATGTGATGATAAATGATGAGAACAACCCTGCGCGATCCTCCTTATCCGCACGGCTCTCACGAGGCGCCGGTTACTAATGAGAGTTGGCATCTAGTTCTGCATTTCCTGTCTCTGTTAATTCATAGATTGAAACAGACAGTAGACCTGCCTTGGATGCACTCAGGTTCCTCCAGATGTGTTTCTGTCACTTCCTATAACGGATACAACCTAAGTGAAAATTCTCCTTAAAACTTCAGGCTTCTTAACTACATTTGTCTCAATCTATTTCTACAACCCGTTCTCCCTAGTCGCACCTTCCAGAACTTCTTCTCAGTGATGATTTGCCCTTTGAAAAATCACCGGTCCTGAAGCACTCACTAATGGGTTAACATTGAGAAGATGAAGCACTGGACCAGGGTACCCAGGGTGGGTTGTGGAGTCTCCTTCTCTGGAGACGTTCCAGCCCCGCCTGGCTGTGTTCCTGTGTGACTTGGTCTGGGTGATCCTGCTGTGGCAGGGGGATTGGACTGGATGATCTGTCGAGGTCTCTTCTGATCCCTAAGGATTCTATGATCTTAAATATCATGAGAACATGGTCCATACGCATCGTTGTTAGATAATGAGACAGACACAGTGCTCAGTTTCACATATATTAGAAGCAATCTCTCACAATAGATGTCTCTCTCACAATCTATTTATGTTACTGGGGCATTTCTGTTTCCCATTTTTGATGTCAGAAGCTACTCTTTCGGTGATGGATTTGCGCTTCCTAACAGCAGATTTCCTGCTGGTTTCAGGAGTTTTCACGGCATAGAGGTTGCCCTGTGGAGCACAGCTAACCACCTGCTTTCAAAACCAACTGGCACTGCTGCAGTTATTACCTCAGATCTTTCAGTCGCGTTTGACATCAGTTGACATGGCTTGTCATGGGATTCTCCTGGAGCATCTGGAATCTTGTGTTGGCCTAAATATCATTAGTCTACCCTGTCCAAAGCAGTCTGTTCTAATCTTTTTAATTTATATGTTCTCAGTGCAGTGGGTTTTGCTGCTAGGCTCCTTTTTTTGTCCCCAGGCTCCTGAAGTCTTTAGACTGCTCTTGGCTGTAGTATTTAAGCAGCAGGGCAATTTCTACAGCAATTAAAGAGTGGCATCCTGAAACAGTTCACTGATAACTAATAAAATCTTAGAATAATAGTACAATTTGTATTCTCTGTCATAGGGATTCATGGATGGCCATTTTTGGATGTGGGAGTAGAAGAATCCCGTAGCAGTGAGTGACTCAGTGGAGGTAATATGCTTTAATACTATTTCCCATCCAGGGTTTAACCATTTTTTTAACCATCTAGAATACAGTGTCCAGTTCTGGGCCCCTCAGTTCCAGGAGGGGACAGAACTGCTGGAGAGAGTCCAGCACAAAGCCACAAAGTGATGGAGCGGAGCATNAGTGATGGAGCAGAGCATCTCTCTGATGAGGAAAGGCTGAGGGAGCTCAGGCTCTTCAGCTTGGAAAAAGGAGCCTGAGGGGTGACCCCATGACTGTTGATCAAGATGGAAAGGGTAAGGGTCAGGAGGAAGGAGTCAGGCTCTGCCTAGTGGCACCCAATGGTAGGACAAGGGGCACCAGGTGTCAGCTGGAACAGAGGAGGTTCCAGATAAAGATGAAAAGAAACTTCCTGGTGAGGGTGCCAGAGCCCTGGAAGGGGCTGCCCAGGGAGGTTGTGGAGTCTCCTTCTCTGGAGGCATATAAAAGCCACTTGGCCACGTTCCTGTGTGACTGGATCTAGGTGATCCTACTGTGGCAGGGAGATTGGACTGGATGATCTTTGGAGGTCCCTTCCCATTCTTAACACTCTGAGAGTATATTTATGTAATTATCTAAGTCATGGTGTTTAGGAAGGACGCTGAACTACGTGCAGTAACAGCAACGTGTATCTTGCTCAGACAACAGTGAATGACTTATTTTTTTCCAAAAAATGAAGGATTCTTTCAATAAGGATGGAAAACATTAGCTCTCAGATACTCTCCTTCGCCCATATGTAATTCATGCGGATATAAACACCAACATCAGCATGAACTACTGCTTACAAAACACTCCAGACAACAAAGCTACTGCTCGTATAAACAATTAACTTCCTGCTCATTAATTTAGCCAACCCAGCTAGCTTGGATTCCTTTCTGTCATCACCCCTCAAGCCTGCTCTGTAGATTTAAGCTTGAGACTGTGTGACTCTGGCCGGGTTCCACATCATACCTTTCAGCCCTACTACTCACACAAGATGCTGCTGCAGGAGCGGCTGGCAATGCGGATTGGTAGCTTTTCAGTCTGTTACTCTTTACCCGATGCATTGCTCGAGAGTTACATGAAGAGTGGGGAAATAAACAGTAAGAACAGTGTACGGGCATGGGATGAAGGGAAGAGAGGTAAACAGATTGCTGGGCATTAGTACTGGAAGGCACATGGGGATGTCAGGCTTCGTCGCACTATTAGACTGACCTAGTGCTGCACAGAAAAGAATGAGCACTGCCAGTGAGGTAGCAGAATGGTTTCAGATTCCAGGACTGGGTTGTCTTTACCTCCTAGTTCTATTTTCTGGATGCCTAACATCGTTCAGATTCCAGGACTGGGTTGTCTTTACCTCCTAGTTCTATTTTTTAGATGCCTAACATCGTCTTTTTATCCCCAGCTGATCTCAGTCTGATCTATCCTTTGTTTGTTTGAAGACACAGAGAGAAGAGCAGTATGAAACGTCAGGATTTCTAACCACATTTTGTGTGTTTGATGGAAATATTGGTATCTCCAGGAGCTTAAAGGTCTCGAACCAAAAATAGCAGGGCAGTGATCTGTAAAAGCCACAGTTCTGACATGATATAAAACCGCCTAAGCACGGAATACAGGAGCACTGAACCATTCCACTTCCAGAAATGCTGCTTTGTAATACAGTGCTTTGCTGGAAAACTACTGTCCACCTCTAGTCCTCTGTACGGTCCTTGACTTTTGATAAGGGAAAAAGTATGGGAGGTATGAATCAGTTCCAACATCTTGTCTCTGGGCATGGAGTATCCATAGATCACTTGATTCAGGATCTTTTGATAAAAATACCTGAGCAGTCAAGCTTAAAAATAGCACCCCTTGGAGACGATTCTCTGCTGAGCATCTTCATTACAACGCCAAGAAACGTTACTGAACTCGATCGACTCTGTCCATACGAAGTTTAGTCTCTGCTCTTTGATTGCATAATGGATTGATGATTCGAGTTCTCTGATTGCTGTTCTTCCTGCCTTTCTGCTGAACAGAGCCCAAGTAATTCCAAACGCTACAGCAAAACTGCTGACCTGCAGAAAGCAGCGCAGTGTATTAACCCTCCTCTTAATACCTTGGGCTGGCTTACACCCAAGGATCTGACTAACATCCTACACCACCATCACCCACCACAAGCACAAGCCAGGAGATTTGGTGATGTAATTACCCCCCTCCTGATTATTCTGTAATTGCAGCTGATTGTTGATTACTCTATTTCTGAAGTGAGCCACGGCAAAGGCTTTTTGCCATTATATTATTCACCTCTGCAGCTCCGCTCCTCCAGACATCAGGAAGATGGATGCAATAAGCAACTTGTTTAATTCATTCTGCCTGAAACAGTTTTTAATTAGATATCATTTGAGGTGTGTATTCTTTTTTAATCACTTCTTGGTGCTTCTGGTCACTGAACTCTGTACCGTGCCCTGCTATGATCACGAGAAGGATGCCTTAGAAACCTGACTGCTAAAATACTGAGCGCAAACCCACTCTTCACATTATTCGAGGCAGGAGAATTCTAGCATTTTCCTTTTGAAAATGATTTTAATAAAGTTTCCAAAAACACTGCAGGGGGGGGAACAAAAATAGCATGACATCTCCAAATCCAGGGATAAGACTTCTTACAGTGCTTTTTAGTACTGAGTCTGTTTTGGAACACGTTGCCTTCACTAGCTAACTGGAAACAGAGATTCCATGGTGTAAAACCAACTACCATTCTAGTAGTTCCTTGGAGCTACAGAAGCTAAAGAAAAGCACAGGCAACCATGCCATGGAATCATTAGGGATCGGAAGGGACCTCTAAAGTTCATCCAGACCGATCCCCCTGCCACAGCAGGATCACCCAGACCAAGTCACACAGGAACACATTCAGGTGGGGCTGGAACGTCTCCAGAGAAGGAGACTCCACACCCCCCCTGGGCAGCCTGTGCCAGTGCTTCGGGACCCTCCCTGGGAAGAAGCTCCTGCTCATATTGATAGGGAATCTCCTCTGTTCAGCTGGCACCCAGTGCCATGACAGATTGCCTTTGCTTTCAGCGTTCTCTCTTACACAGAAGCAGCTGTCCTTCTCGGGAAAGGTGGATCTCAATAATAAACAGGTACTAAAAGGAACTAGTTATGTGTATTCAATAAAACGCTACTAGTTAAACACCCACAGACCTCTTTAACGAGCTTCTCCTGCTACTGTCATAGGCACCCGGAGTCTCTATGATAAAATAGAAACCATCGTATTAGAGTTCATCTGTTCACCTACTGCAGATGTTTTGAAAGCAGTGAATGAAAACTGTGTTTGCACAGAAACTATTCAGAAAAGGAAGAAGGATTATAGCATGAAATAAGTCTTCTCCAGCTCTGAATTCTATGATTCAGATATTATATCTCTCCTGCAGTGTTGCTCATCCCTGCTTACATCGTTATGTATAGGAATAAACAGATATTCAGTGAAGACCAGAGAAGAGAATGCAAACAGATGCTGCAGTAGTCACTTAGGGAAAAGGAGGCAGTACCTTCCTGGTACCTCAGCTTCACAGATTCAGCGCTGTCGCTGTATCCTTCAGTGTTATCCCTACACATGAATTTGACCAGCACACTTTATATCACTGCAATATAACCAGGAGTATGAAAGTCACTCACATAGCACAAACCATGATGACGGGGTATATTGTCACCCTGCAAGCTGTCTTATTTCAGATAAAGATTTGATCTCCAAGAGATTGGGAAGCTATGATCAAGGCTTGAAGGGGTTAAATGCTTTGGCCAAAATGAGAGAAGTTTGTGCCAGTAAAGAGATTAAAATGACTTTAAAATGTAAAGACAGTGAGAAAGGCAAATCAGTCTTCCTTGTCCAACGAGCACGGCACATGCGAAAGGAATACTTCATCTGGAACAATTCTCTCTCAGCACCAGAAAGTCGGTTACTTGCCATAAGTGCTGAGTCAGCTGTTTCGGTGGGAGCTTTGATAAGGTTACCTTCCCATTGACCTGAGTGGCGTCAGATCAGACTTTTAGTTGACATTGCCCTCCCCTGGTTCATTCTCAAAGGTCTTTTGGATCGGTGGCTAAATCAGTGAGTCCTCTAAGTCCCTCGTCCCAATTTCCTTGCCGCTCACATGAGCCGATAACAGAAGCCGCGCGATGCTATCCGTCAGCAAAGCTAGAGGAGAAGCTAGCGTTACCGTAACTGACCGAGAACAATTGCCACCTAAGTCTAAAAACCAGCACAGAGTAGAGATATTTCTAATTAAACTTTTCAACACGAGAAGCAGCTGCTAATTACGGTAGCAAGAGCGGTTTAATTGCCACAGGAGCTCAATCTCTTTGTTTGATTTCATCTTACCGATAAAAAAAACAAATTGGGGGAAGAAAATGACGGAACCAACATTACCCACTCGGTAGGAACTGATTAACATTTAGATATGATCAATCTGAGACATGAAACATCATTAATCCAGGTAGTGACCCCTAGTTACGTGGCTCGATCGCTCGCGGAACCACGAAACCCTGTAGCTGAATTAATAGCATTCATTTTATCCTTACGGACACTGGCTAAGGACAACTGCGGGTTGTGAACGGTGGCTTGTTGGTTACACAAACAGCTTGATGCAACGGAAACACATTCATCCTCACTTCATACGGCACAGTAAGCCTTTGGTCCTCTATCAGCTGCTTAAGTCTCCCTCATTTGAGGGCAGTCAAGGATAACCTGTGTGACTCAGTCTGGGTGATCCTGCTGTGGCAGGGGGATTGGACTGGGTGATCCTTCCAGGTCCCTTCCGATCCATAATGTTCTGTTCTCTGAGTTGGTCTGGGTGATCATTCTGTGGCAGGGGGATTGGACTGGGTGATCCTTCCAAGTCCTTTCTGATCCCTAATGATTTTCAAACTTGAACACAATTATCTGGTTCAGTTGCTGACAAATTTAAAAGCAGAGCCCTACATTTCTTTCGGCTGTTCTCACCACAAATAATCCACTAACCTTTTACCATCTGGCTTGCTAAAGACAAGTCAGTCACAACCTTTCCCAGGAAAGCCATGGCATTTGGAAATTCACAGCTAGAGCATTCCTTCACTCAGAAGGGAATGTCCTCAAAGACACCAGCACTTCAAGTTCCTTTGGATTATGCTATACTGAATCAGTCACATATTTTCTGCACATTTCCAGCTGCAGATGACTAAGTCTTGTTAGAAATCTTAAGCAAAATCAAGCCACCACTGCAGCAAGAATGCAAAAGGCATGCAAGAGTGTTGTGGCTGTCCCGTCCTTTAAGGATTCTATGATTTTCCTTTCCAGGAGAAATTGTCAGGGGCTGAAAGCAGAAACTCTGAGAACTTCTCTCTAACTATTTCTTCCATTCCTGATAGGATAGTTTGGGAAATAAAAAGAAGGTTTAATCAGGTCATCTTAAAGTGTCTTGAAATTGCATCCCAGCTCCACTGAAGCCAGTCACCCTAAGAACATTACGCTACTTCAGAATCCCAAATTAATTTGAGGCAACTGCCACTCAGCTCCTGTCCTAGTACTTTGTGTCTGCTAGGCAAACAAGCTAATAGCAATGCAGATAGGGCAGAGTTAAGCAACAGTGCTTTTATAAGGGATCATTTTATTGCCTGTAGCATCATTAGACTCAGATTTTTAAGGAGAAGCAAAAAAAAATCAGGCCTCACATTTACAGGAAGGACGGGATGGGGTTGTACAACGCGCATGCCATTCCCCACTTTCATTTCTCCTTAGAAACAACAATTGCTGCTATTGAACTTGCTCTCTTTTACAGTCTATAGGAAGAACAGTATTGCTTTACAGCTACTCGGTGCTTTTCTTGTTACCCCTCAGTAGTCAAAAGCCTTATATCCTCATAGAGCTCATCTTCGGGCTACGAGAAACTCCACTGATGATGGGGTCGTCATTAAGGGCTACAAAGCATGAACAATTGGATGCAGATTACCTTGTCCCTCCAAGATGCTTACACATCCCCATTACCACGGTGCCTGAGCGCTTCACGAGCTTTAATGCACTCACTCTCATAAAACCAGAGAATTGCTGCCCTCAGCAATTTTTAGAAAGGGAACAGAGGCTCAGAAAGTCTGCGGGAGTTTCTGTGAAGCCGGCGACAGAGCCTAGCACGGAGAGGAGTGGATTCACCTCTCCACTGGTTTACTTTTGCCCCGAGCAAAGTACTCAGACTGAAACGGTCTCTATCTAAAGTTCTCCGACACGTTAATCCGTGTATGTGCAAGTGTCATGCACAGAGCCGAGCAAACCCGCGCCCTGACCCAGTTAGGGGCTCCAGATGCTTCTGTAGGCTAAATAATTATGATAGCAATTATGTTAATTTAGACCAAGTTACTGAAGCCAATCAAGCTACTCCAGCATTACATCCATCCGCAACGAGCGCTGAGCGCTGACTGACACGTCCGCTAATGCTTTCGGACCTTTCTAGAGTGCTCGTAGCCCACACGATGCATCCCATTGCCTCCTTAAATCTAAAGTGTGCCCAGGGTAACGAGAAAGTGCTGCCCAAGCAGAAAGCCTCTCTTGTTCAATAAACTCCGTCCTCTGAAGTGCTAGTAGTGGGGAAGGAGAAAAGCTTCTTTAAGCTTTCTTCTGTTATCTCAAAGGTTCTGAAACTGGGTAAAATTGTTTCAGGGTTACGGCGGCATTTCTGCTTTTACAGCTCATTTAACTATGCAATTAGACACCACAATAGACACGGAAGATTTAAAATTAGATATGCTTATCTTGGGGGCACGGGTCAGTCCTTTTCACTTCAAAACAAATTAACATTTTGCTTCTCCTCTCTTGCCTGCTCCCTTCTCCACCACGAAATGAAGGTGTTTATCTGAACTCAGCAATTCTGGCATCAGAGGGTAGGAGGCAAAGTTTTCTGGCTTTGAAAAGAAAGAGTTGCTGCAAAGCGAGTGCTGAGCAGCCAGACCAAGAAAGCTTGGAGAAGAGGAGGCTGACGGGGGACCTCACTCCTGTCTCTAAATAGGTGAGGGGTGGGTGTCAGGAGGATGGAGCCAGGCTCTGCTCAAGGGCATCTGGGGATAGGACAAGGGGCACTGGGTGCCAGCTGGAACAGAGGAGGTTTCCTATCGATCTCAGCAGGACCTTCTTCCCAGGGAGGGTCCCGGAGCACTGGCACAGGCTGCCCAGGGGGGCTGTGGAGTCTACTTCTCTGGAGATGTTCCAGACCCGCCTGGGTCTGTTCCTGTGCAACTCAGTCTGGATGATCCTGCTGTGGCAGGAGGATTGAACTGGATGATCTTTTCGAGGTCCCTTCCAATCCCTAAGGATTCTATGATTCTATAAAGGCAGAGGGAAATGTGTACGAGTGCGATATTTCCATGCTAGGAATGCGAACAGCCCGCTAGTCCAACGACTGCTAATTCAGTGCTGGAAATTACATCACCCCGAACAGATACAGAATATTATATTTCTATTTAAAAGGAAGAAACTGAATGTCAGCACAGTGGGGGACAAAGTAGCAGAGGCATATTGCATCTTTAATAGGATTTTCAACTCAAATATGCTGAGAAAAACAGCTTAAAAATTGTATCTGAATAATAAAAAGATAATGTTTTCATTTAAAAAACAAGCCAGCTGCTGGATCAACACCTAGCTATAAAAAAACATCCTTCATGAAAAGAATGAGAAAACAGAGCCTGGAAATAGAAATGAGAAGTGAAACCTCAGCTCCGTGGCCTTCTCCAGGCTAAGGAAGGAAAACGATAACAAGGTTAACTTTGTTCTTTTCTGACTGCAGACCAGAGAAAGTCGAGGAGCCACAGTGTGGTTTCTCATCAGTTTCTATTTCTAGCACAGAAGAGGGAGGTTTGGGGGTGGAGAAAGGGAGAGGGGGTTAATTAATTAATTCATTCATTTTCACTCACGGAATTGCATCGCTTGTAGTTCATGTTCTACATAATCTTAGATTACTTTACGTGAGAAGCACCCGTAAGGGTAAAGAACAGTGTCACAGACTACAGAATGTCTGTGTTTCTAGAGGATTAAGAAGTCTACTGAATCCTGAAAGAGAAATTCACAGAGTGGAACGGAACTTAAAGATCATCTAGTTCCAACTCTGCTATAAGTCTGGAGTCTCCTCCAGGCTGAACAGCCCCAGCTCTCTCAGTCAGTCCCCATAGTGGAGGTGCTCCAGCCCTCCCCTCATCCTCGTGGCCCTCCTCTGGACACCTTCCAATAGCTCAATCCCCTTCCTGTGCTGAGGGCTCCAGAACTGGATGCAGGACTGCAGACAGGGTCTCACGAGAGCAGAATAGAGGGTATGGAATAGATCTTGCCCTCACTTGATGTCCAGGACACATCAGAACAGAGATTGAGTGGGTTTATTTCCGTGGATGCAAGATCAGTCATGAATCCCTTACTCTCAGCAGTTTGTAAAGATGTGTTTGACAACAACGAACCCTCTATTCCTGTTGATACTGAGACACCATAGGACACAGATCATCCTTTCTACTCAGAAAACAAAACCCAATAGCTTAAAGCACCCCTAGCTGCACAAGAAGACAGAAAGCATAGCTTCAGGAGTCAGAATGCCTGTGGAATAAGGAACAAATTCCCTACCAGCAATGAGGTTTGGATCCAGATGAACACAGGTAGGGCTGAATTCCCAGCCTCGCCAGGGTCTGCTTTGGCATCACATGCAGAGCTCAGAGTCCCCTGGCATAGGAATTCCATCAGATTCTGGTACTTTTGGTGCAATAGCTCACAGCTTCTCTCTCTGAGTCTGTCCAGACTGGGGGAGACTCGGGGAGCTTANCCCCTAGCTGCACAAGAAGACAGAAAGCATAGCTTCAGGAGTCAGAATGCCTGTGGAATAAGGAACAAATTCCCTACCAGCAATGAGGTTTGGATCCAGATGAACACAGGTAGGGCTGAATTCCCAGCCTCGCCAGGGTCTGCTTTGGCATCACATGCAGAGCTCAGAGTCCCCTGGCATAGGAATTCCATCAGATTCTGGTACTTTTGTTGCAATAGCTCACGGCTTCTCTCTCTGAGTCTGTCCAGACTGGGGGAGACTCGGGGAGCTTAGCCCTCTCTACAGCTCCCTGAAGGGAAGTTGTAGACAAGGGTGAGGATTAGGCTCTTGTCCCAGGCAACTAGGGACAGGCTAACAGGGCAGGGATTGAAGCTGCCAGGGAAGGGTTAGGTCGGATGTTAGGAAGCCCTTCCTCAGGGAAAGGGTGATAAGAGCCTGGAATGGACTGCCCAGGGCAGTGGTGGAGTCCCCCTGTCTGGAGGTGTTGAAGGACAGCCTGGTTGTGGCCATTAGTGCCCTGGTCTGGCTGATGGGGTGATGTTGGGTCCCAGGTTAGGCTGAACGATCCTAGAGATGATCTTTTGAGGTCCCTTCCAATCCCTAATTCTATGAATCCACACCCATTTGGCTCTAACCAAACAGCACAGGCTGGTAAATACGTTAGCAAGAAAAACTTTGGGAACATGCTGATTGTAAACACATTTTCACGGGCGCATCAACCTCTGTCCCACAGAGGCACCCAACACCGAGAGTCTTCCACTGAAAGGACTGGTAAAGCTTTCGGTGTACTTGCCATCAGTGCTCACCTAGTTTAGCTCTGTTATTGAGTTAAAATTTCATGAAGGACCAAGCCTGAAAGCCTGCCCCACTGCACAGAGCCTTTAAACACCCTACAACGATACCGCATCCTCACGCTGAATTATACATGGCATGGTCCTCGACGTTATGTAAACCCAAAGAACTCCAATCAGGTTGTGCTCTGGCTGACACGGGTTGGGTACCGTTGCAGCCACAACTTTATCAACTGATTCTGAGCCGCAATAAAAGAGAAATATGTATGCTCTTCTCTTATTTATTCCCTGGAAGAATAAACTGAAAATCACCCCAAATTATCCTCCCTTCACAACTGCCTGAGTATTAATTGCAAGCTTGAAGGGCAACAAAACACAGACAGCATCGCCAGGGCTAGTAATTAATCGGAACGTTCCAGGCTCTGACGTGCTGTGTACACAGTGCTGTGGTAACAACCCTGAGAACGCGCTCCTCCTGAGCTGCTGCTGGGCTGTGATCACTCCTGCAGATACATTCAGAATGTCAGTGTTTCAGGCTACAGACACAACAAAAGGCAGAGCTATACAAATTAACCCCGAGCCAAGAGGCACTGAGGAAAGGAAAACTCCATGCTGTATGTAAGGTGTTGGGGTGCTTAAATAGCAATGAGGAATAGTCCTAGGAATACGTTTTTCAGGTGAACTTAGTGTGGACTCCAGGTTCTGAAGGGGGCTACAGAAAAGCTGGGGAGGAGCTTTTTAGGATCTCAGGGAGTGACAGGACTAGGGGCAATGGGGCAGAGCTGGAGATGGGGAGA
>VZRI01001029.1:64372-170762 GCA_013397515.1 Upupa epops | reverse complement strand
TGGTACGCACCCAGCAACTTCAATTAATGCAAGTTGTGTTCATTATTAAAAGAAAGAGAAACAATCAGAGAGCTATAGGCCGATTAGCTTCATTTCAACTGCAAGGAAAAAATATTAAGCAAGTGCTCCTAGAATTTGCTAAGAAAATGGAGGACTAAGAACAGAACTACTGGGAATGGATCGATACGAACCTCTTTGAAACTCAGCAAACACAAATGCCAAGTTCTGTATCTGAAACAACAACAATACAGTCTGGGTCTGGGAGCCAGCTGTCTAAAAAGGCCAGGTTACAAAAGCTGAACTCAGATTTTGGTAGACAAGTTGAAGACAAGCTTCTTGCAGTGAGGAAGGCTCCTGACAGAGTGGGCCTCATTAATCAGAGTTGTGGTCAGCACCTAGAAAGTGATTATTCCCCACTGCTCAATTTTATGAAGTCATGTTGATAGATCAACTATGGATTTCCTAATGCACAAGAGATGTCCAACAACTAAAGAGAGCCCAGAGATTGAAATGATTATTTAGAAGGGTCTGGAGTGCTTGATATGAAGTAAAAGATGAGGAAACTGAGCTTGATGAGTTTGATGGCTGAGAATATATCTGTTTGCAGCATCCTTTTGCCTATCTATCCTTTCGCATAGATATACAGTGAAAGGAAAAAAGGCACAGGCACCGTTCACAGAAGGAAAAATGCAGTTTGCCTTGAGAGAAAAAATGCACAATGAGAATGCTCAAGTTCTGGCACAGGTTGTCCAAGAACTGTAGGAAACTGTCCTTGGAGATTTTTCAATATCTTGGACAAATCCCTGGGTGACATGATCCAGTTAGAGATTAACCCTGATCCAAGCAGAAGGCTGGACCAGATGGCCTCCAAATCTCCTTATAAACTAAATTTTTATATGATTCTATGTTTCTCCTTCTGTGTTTCCTCAGCCTTAAAAAATGCAGTTGGCTAATGCTGCATTAAGATTCTAATATTCTAATGGTTAAAACCAGAAATACTATTAATATTACTCCAATATTAAATACCTCAGCTTTCAGAAAACCTTTCAGAACTCCAAAAATTAATGTTAATCTCTCATTTCTTCCTTTTCATCTGTAACATCAGGTTTTCAAGATGCTGAATCAATCTCAGCTCACTTTTTTCAGGCTTTTCTGTGCCATTATGAGATCTAGAAATATATCTCATTTTTAAATAAAAGCTGATCATTACAGGATGAGAGACTTTGCAGATATGACTAGGTTATCACATGCACATAACATGCAAAAAAGAACATTCTTACAGTTATAGTTTTTATTTTCACTCTTCCTTGCCTTGTAAATCTTAGAATACAATATAGTAATATGTTGCTATAATTATCTTTCCTGCTGTATATTATGGCACTTATAATATATAAGTGAGGGTAGCAGAGCACTGGAACAGGCTGCCCAGGAGGGTTGTGAAGTCTCCTTCTCTGGAGACGTTCAAGACCCACCTGGATGTGTTCCTGTGCGACTTGGTCTGGGTGATCCTGCTGTGGCAGGGGGATTGGACTGGATGATCTTTTGAGGTCTCTTCCAAGCTCTAATGATTCTAGGATTTATATAAAGGTTCCACTTATTAGAGTATTTTAATCTTGTATATATATACATCATAGACTATAATAATAGGACTTATTTTAGGTTTGAATGCATTTCCTTGAATTCCTGTGTTGAAAAGCTGTTTTAATTTGTAAAAGAGATGCTTCTATGGTCTATTATAAAACCAAGAAACAGCAGCATTGTTTCTACTGTACTGCAAATACAGAGATTAGTTCTGGCATTGATTTTACAAAAGTATAGTCAAAATGAAAAAAAAAAATAAAAATCAAGCTTGGTGCATAGACACATGGAAAGACAGTAATAGTAATAAGAAAACACCAGAGAGCACAATACAATGACACTATGATCGTGAGAAAATAAGACTACACAAGCTGTTGGGTTTCACTCACAGCTGAATTAAGTTCACAGTAGGATCAAAAATATTTTATTTTCACTTTATTATTCTGATGCACATGGAAACAGTATTATATCTAGACTGAACAAGGTTGCATCACATTTAGCTAATTTCAATCAAGAGACAACTTTCAAGCCTTAAATTTGCTGTAATCTTTTATCAGTGTTGCAGACATTTATAAGGTCAGTAGTTGAAAGTTGTAAAACAGCTGCAATTTCAGACCTGCACACTACTTGCTGTGCCTTAGGGTAATGTTTGCCCGTTCAGTTGGACTTTTTTCCTGCCTGCTTCCTGTTGATTTTTTTTCCCAGTGAGAAGCTACTCTAAGTAACTCCTGATTTAAAAGTTTAAGGAAATGAACTGTAGAATTTGAAAAAAGTGCTGGGTGGTCCATGCATGCATCCCTGAGCATTTCTGTGTGCAGGATCAAAGGGTATGATTCAGAACACCCCCACCCCCCAGTATGCAATGTGGTGGTTATTTCAAGTAGAGTTAACCTTTCTTAAATTTGCCATTTAAAGTGCCTCGTGTGCTGGGCAAGCTCTCATTACCCAACAAAGAGGTGGTGTGCTGACAGTGATTTATCTCATTCTAAGTGAGGTGGTTGAAGGACTCTTTAAGGATACTTCTATTACTCCTTTTGTGAGGCTCATTCCTGCTGTAAATCCCTCTCATAATGCTGCTGCCATGATGAACAGGTCAGACAACTCACTGACCAAAACAAGCATGACAAAAAGTAGTTAACTTTATCCCAGTCAGTTCCCTGATGTAACCTACAGTTACATTCAGGAACATGGAAGAGAAGTTGTAAAGACTGGAAACAAGAAGGCTGGATGTAGTAGGATACAGGGCTTTTTCTCTTCATGACACTATCTTGGCTGGCTTCCATCCTTTATGATTAGTTTTCCTGAAACAATCTCGACAAAGATCCTTCCGAAAGTGGTTATTTACCTGCATGACTATCTATATAAATGTCTGTACATCTATACTGATGCCTAAGGTTTGCAGAGCTAAAATTTTGTGGCAAGAATCAAGAGATCCTTTGAATACTGAAAAATTTCTTATTGGCTGAAATGCTAAGAGAGAGAACTGTGTTTCTGTTTGCCTCATCTAAATTATTAACATGGCAACTGAGAGACATCTTGAAGCTGCTGCATTTATTATTGCTGTTGATTCCTAAACATGAAAATATTATACTATATTTATATACACATTTGAAAATCACTATGTGTTGTTTATTCATTAGGGAATAACATATGAACAGCATTACCTGGTGACAAACATAAAAAAATAATCACCACATGCAGACTTCTCCTGTCAGAGTAGTTCTGGCTGGCAGCATTCAGCACTGGCACTTTCAGGAAAGAACAGATGTGTTTAGCTACTGGGGCATTTCAAGTGTTCTTACCCAAACTTTTTTGTCCAGTGTTGGTTTTGCCCCAAAAGGCACTTTGAGATATTTATTCATTACCTCAAACTACTCTCAGAAGCTCACTATTTTCCAGACCATCCCATCATACACCCTATCTTAATACATAATCATTAAATAACTCTCAGGTATTATGATGCCCTAATTTGCCCATTTCATACTGAATTACTAGATGGTATGAAATGGATGTTGGACATGTAGTATCAGCACAGCAGACTTCCTGAGGGATAACACCAAAAGCAGTAAGAAATAAAATTACTAAAAGCGGGGCTTTGGAAACCACAATCGCCCCTTGAAGCTGGCAGAAGAGAAAATTTGAATGATCATTGTAAGGAAGACTCTGGCTGAGAGATTTATAAAAAGCATCAAGGAGAGAGACTTCCATCATTAAGTGCCTCTGTTCTAATACAAGAAAGTAAACTTTGCAATTAGTGAGTGCAGAATATGAGCCTGTTCTTGGTCAGGAAGGGGCAGCGTATAGTTTTCAGGTTAAAGTTATAAAGGCTTATTATTACACTATTGTCCTATGAATACAGACTACATATCTTTGTTCTCATCTAGGAAAACTTGACCCCATCACCAACTGCCTCATCTATGTCTGTGAGCGGGTGTCTGAAGGGCTGCACTCACCACATCTCATTGCAGTTCAATGAGACAGATTGTCACTGAAAAAAAAAAAATGCTAGGCACAGGTATCTCATGGCACCACAGAAATAAATCCAGGAGTAACAGGCGCTGAGTTTTGAAGCGCTGGAATTGCTGCAAACTGAAATGATTCTAACAGTTGCTAAGATGTAAATCTGAGGGGATACCAGAGAAGCTTATTGGTTAGCCCCAACAAGGTTTATTATTTTATCTATTAAAGCACTTATGTTGGTGACAGGTTCTTACATCTGCAAGCATTGCTGTACTGAATTCTTAGTCATCACCATGCCAAGTATTGCCACAACAAAAGAGGGAGCATAACCAGCAAGTTTTGCTCCGTAGCATTTTAAGCTGACTTGTTAAGGTCTGAGATTCACATTTTTTCCTCAGTGGTTTGGAAAAAAACAAAAAAAGTCCTCCTCCAGGTAATACCTAACTTGAAGGAGATTTATATAAAAAAAATAAAAAGACCTTTTACAGACATTTGTGTCAGCATGAGGAATTGCTACGAAGATTACGAAGATGACAGAGCCAAAATCTTTTATCAGAGGAATGAACAAGGAAGATTGCCCACCAAACTCTGCTTCAGAATTCAGGCTGTTTTCGTGGTATAAACAGGAGAGCTGTGCAGGAAATCTTAAGTTTATGCACAATAAACCATTGGCTTTCACTGTTGTTTGTTTTTTTAAACAAGACTATTACCTTTATGTAAAAAATATTTCCTTATCCCCTTCAAGTACACTAAACTTGTCTTGAATTGAGAGGGGATCACAATGATGATGTTTTAACCACTGAAATGAAGAGAGGTAAATACTTACAGTTGTTATCTTAGCTAGGATTTGTACAGGTATTGCTCAAGTTTTAGATTGAAAGTTATTTTATATTCTACATGCTGTGTTAATAGTGTATGAGCAGACACAACAAGAATGAGGCCATTGAAAAGCCTGGGTGATTTTTTTTTCTGTAAAATTTTCATTTACACAGAATAACATCTAGAGAATTTATGTGTGGAAGTGTAGTCACCCACAGGCTTCCTACTTAACACCAACCAGGTTAATGACTCATTTAAAATATTCCATTTTTTCAGGATTATCTCATCTAAAATTTTTGCCTAGCCAAGTCTTAGACTCCAGCCTCCTTTCCTGAAAAAGAAAAAGGACCTTGATCAGGATTAAGATCTATACTAATATACTAAATTTCAGTATCATTTAAGGGCAAGAGGAGACCACAGGCAGATACACAGAGACAAGGTGACTGCATAGCTCATCTTTACTCAGCACCATACCCTTGCAAATTGATTAAATCTCATACTAACACGGTTACAAAATAAAAACAAAAATATCCTTGATGCCAAAAAGAGACACTTGTACTGAATGTTCTAGATATAGCTATATATCTAAATACACAGTCTTATCTCCAATAAGGGGAGGCAGAGCATGCAATGACAAATGCCAGCCAAACCTAATGGACCTACTGTATGGCTGTCAAAAAACAGCGCACTAACACTGCTCCTTCTCTGTGCAAACAATGCAAAGGAGAAGTACCAGCCCAAAGGAATAACCATGGCTCCTATTTCTTTCATAGCATCCCTACACATACTTACCTGCTCGGTCACTTTATTCTTACTCTGCAAAGTCCCTCACTGCTGAACGCTGTGAAACTAGGTACTGGCATTTTCTCATGATTGTCAGGGCAGCCTGAATTCCTTGATTTCCACAGGTTTCTGATCAATATCCATAAATGGTGACATTCTAGAGCCCTATGCGAGAGCCAGTGGGAAAGGTGCATGGAGTACACCTGATGATACAGAGTACAGCAAGTATAAATAAGATCTGCAAAGCTGTGCTATTCACTGTTTGTGAGGTTAATGGAGAATACACTCTTGGCCTGACAAAGGATCCCACTAGCCCAGCTGACTCAAGCACATGATTGCACACAGTGGAACAAACTTCATTACAAGATTTGTAATCAGGATTTTTAAAATCTTAATGAAAACGGTCAAGTTTTGGTTACTACAAAAACATATCTGTGACATTTGACCCTTTTTATGCCATCAGAGTTATTTCTGTTCTTTAATGTCTCAGCTCTGCTATGGCATAATTGTTCAAGTTCACTCAAGTGTCTATCTTATTAGGTAGACTAATGACTATTACAGTTTCAATATTTGAAAATCATTTTCTGAGGCTGACAGGAATTGTAGAGGAGGTACAAAGAAGCCCTTATTTTGGATGCACTGAAGGTATCAGTAGTGGTTTTGAAAGACAAGCCTGTAATCAAAACATTTCCTGTTGGTTTTGAGATTAAAAAAGGGAAAGATGAAACTCAAGATATAGATATATGCATATGTGTGCACATGCATGCATATCTCTTGGCTTATTTCCATTATTTTCTATGATCATATAGAAGGCTAGGCCAAGTTAAGTTGAAACCTCGATTCAGATTCCGATCTTACCTTTTTTCTTCTTAATAAATACTGGTTTTGCCATTGAAGTGCTACTACCGCGTGACTTTCCTCATTCAGCGACTGCCTAAGCAAGAACATACCCTGGTTTATAGAACATGAAGCTCAGAATATCTTACAGCTTATTTTGCACAACTCACTTTATTTAACAGTACTGGCAGTGATAAAAAAAACCCTGTAATAGGTAAAGAGTAAATATCCTGTGTATTTATAGCAATGCAAGCTATTTCTTCCAGATATAAAAACCTTCCTCCAAGCATTGTTCTGAGCTAAGGTGAGATATGAAGCATATTGACTTGTAGGTATAAGAGGATGACAGGCAGGATAGAATTTTTCCCTGAATATGCCATAGACCTATAGCAAACAGAATCAGTAGATCCCTCTGAAATGACTTATCTAATAATTTCTCCTATAAAATTCAATTTTCTTAAATATGGTAGTATGCTGTTTTTACATTACATTTCAGTAAAAGCAAAGCAACATAACCTTGGAACGTTTATTTGCTCACGTAAGCAGATATTTGGTGAAAATACATCAAGCAGTTGCAAAGAACAAGATTTTGAAGCTTACTTGTGTGCAATACATTACCACTTGTGGGAAGCCCAGAAATTTTATCACCCCATTTTACAGACAGAGAGCCAAGGCAGCAATCCTAGATTGGCAAATAGTTACTGTAGTGATGAACAGTATTAACATTAATGACAATGATTGTGTAGGATACTGCTCACCAAACTGAATAAGATTTCACAATCTAGCTCTGAGCAAGAAGTAGTTTGATCAACATCCAGAGCCTGAGACTCTGCAAACCACTTAGGCATGTCCTTAATTTGTAGCACATGTTTAACTGCAGTAGAAATAAATACAGAATCATTGATAGACTTTAAATCAATGTCTCTCAAATGCCAATAAGTTTTGTTAATCATAGGGCCACCTTCATTGTACCTGATAAATGTTAATGGAAATGGAATGTGTCTTATGTCTGCGTATTTGCTGATTTGGGGTTTGTTTTACAAAAGTTAACTGCAAGGGGATTAATCCTAAATGCATCCCACTTTTTATAGAATGAGTTCATGGCTGAAGGATGAAAAGAGAACGAAGTAGGACACGTATATGCCTAAAAATAAAGATGAAAAAGTTGCTCTTATCCCGCCAGCATAAATTCAAATGCAGGCTTGCCATCTCTGTCAGTGTTGTTCCTACAGGACACAGGTAATGCAGCAGACATGGAGCTATAGTAACAGTATTTGTCAGAGTTGCTCTTCTATAGGTAAAACAGTCTTTGGCTATGGAAGATGCTCTATCTCCAGAAAAAGTGAAGAATGATTTCACATATAGCCCATTTGACATATTGCCCAAGAAGAAAACTGGTATGGGATGAGGAGCTCTGGGAGAAGTAATGAACAAAGTACACTGTACCAGTTATAACACCTGAAGGATGTTATAAGGATAGGATACCGATGTGAATGCTGATTTCCCACATCTCATTGTCAGGTTCTGTTTAATCATTCTTTGGGATACATACCTGTTTGACATAATAGCATTCTCAAGTTTTGTGTCTTGTAATATAAGCTTTCCTAATCAAAGACTGGATGTTAACTTCATATCGAGGAGAACACAAAACACAGTAAAGATTTCTCCCACAGAGAGGCTCACTGCCTTTTGAGAGTCTATCCAAGAAAAAACACAGATAAAAAGCTACTGGAGTATAAATGTTGCACTCCTTTCCTCTGTTAGTCACTCTCAGCAAATCCACTGTACTGCACAGGCCAAAGCACTTCCTTCTGAGCTGAGATGCTGTTCTACCAATTACATAACCTGACAAAGTGATGCAGCCATCAGCAGAAAACACAGGTAGATTTTATTACCTATCTCTGTGGGGCACACAAACAAAATAGCACAGCTGGCAACAGAACATGCAAATAAAAGGATAAACCCACTCACTGCAGGTGCAACAGAAAGCAAACTGGCCCAAAAATTAAACAGAGAAACCAACCATAGTCCATATTCTGAGATAGCTATGAAGTAACCACAAAGGAGAAGAGATGAGAAATGCACAGCCCAATTCGCCACCTCAGTCCAATTCATCCTACTCCACTTTTGCTGGGAGCTTGGGCTGCAAAAAGACATCATTACCTCACTTCTGATCACAGCACTAATTTGCAAAGTACACCCACACGCAAACAGGTTTGCTTTCATACTGAGATGGGCACCAGGGGAAGATCACTCAGGACCCAAGTGCAGCTACTCAGGGGTGTTAAGGACCTTCAAGAGCTTCTCATGAGCCCAGCCTTATCTTCTGGATGACTTCTCTTCTGGATGACCGTCTTAGAGCAGGCCACTCCCTCACATAAAGGTCTGCTATGACATGTGTTCCCACTGCTCAATGTCTATTGGGTTGCAGCTAGCAGCAGAGCCTAAGGTTCTTTGTGGTGGTCAACACAGAGCCTGATCCAGTCTTGCCCTTAATTATGGTAGGTGGTGCCTGGCTAGCCTTGGTCCTTTCTCCTGGTTGTGAGTTTCATCCATGTGTCAACTTCAATTCTCAGCACCTCAGGTGAGAGCTAAGCAACCCTTGGGGCCCTGACAAAGCTGCCACAGGTCACAGGAAACATAAAAAGATTCTGAGGTGTACCATAACAGTAGAAAAATAAAAACTTTAGTACTCAAGTAGTGCACTTAGTTCAAATTCATTAAGCTCCTTTGGCTGCTTTATAGTTGTTTCAGAGGCAGTGCACTGAAGATTGAATTTTTCTGACAGAAAATGTGTTTGGGACATCAGGGAGTTTTGGTACCTCAGGAAAACTCCTACTATACTGGGTCTTTTGCATACATCTTAAGCAAAAGGTGACTAACAAATGCTATCACTGGCATTTTGTATTCACAGACCTGGGGATGGAAGTATTGTTGTGAAACAAGAGGCACAAGGGAAAGAACTCACGATAGACTCAGCTCAGTTGTGTGTTGCCTCCCATTAATACGAGCATATGGGAATTTATCTTACTGACATAAAGAGAGGCTGACCAGGGACTGACCACATGGGATTGTTCTGTGATTGGAATTGCTTTAGAAAGTCACAAATCCCTCCCTGGACAACTGCTTATGTCAGATCTAGTCAGAAACTGGAGCTTTGGTGTCTTCTTAAGAAAACACAGGGATGTCTTCCACAGACAGTGAAATTATTTGTCATTATTCTGTTCTTTTTATGTTCCTCAAGTAAGAAGCTGCTTCAATAACAGGCACTATCCATCCATCTCGTTCCAGTAGAATTTGTGAATGACTTCATCCCTCAATTTGTACACTGCATGTAAAATTTTCCTTATGGCATAGTCTACTATAAACAACAGATTATCATAACACTTCTCAAAAAAAACAGAGATTCATGCCCAGAAAAGATTCTTTCATCCATTCTTCGGGGATAGAGACCCTTGGATAATGTATATGCCTTGTGTGCAATTGTGCCCCTAAATGCAGCAGCTGGAATGAAATCATCTTTGTAGATAAGGCTGATGTTTTATTTCTTTTACCCTGAAGGATGATATGTAATGTAACTTTTCAGTTTTCATTAACTGTGGCACAGATTGCTATAGGCTAAGCTCTCAGTTATGAATAAAAGTAAAGCAATGAATCTCTACAGAGTAACGGTTCAGCTAAATACCGTTCTTGGTGTTTTGTGACTATGCTATGCTAAGCCTGGATGGGACTACAGTAATTATGTCTCTCTCCAGCTGTTTTAATAGTAAATTCACCAGGAAGATGTCCTTTCTTCCTGCTGTTCTCAATCCCATGCCCCCAGGTAGCTAGAATGCTGGTGTATCTTAATTGAAAATGTGAAAGGATCAGAACTAATAGATTTAAGAGAAATGATACGATTTAAAACTGAATATATGTGATGGGAGAGGAATAATTCCAACCTACAGAATTAGATTAGCTCTACAGACAGTTTAACTTAACATAGGTAGCTCAAATACTAGAAAATATATTGAATGTATTAGACAAGAGAGACAGTGTGTGTCCTACCCCAAACTTGAGTATTGATTACCTGTGCTGAGTTGATTTCTGAGCTTGTCCCTGAATGATGTACTAGTAATGGGCCTGGTTACATAACTTTTCAATAGATAATACTGTCTTCTGTCAAGAGCTTACTATTAGGTAGAACAGAGTTCTATTACTAAATATTAATTACTGACAATACTACCAAACAAGAAAAAGTCTGACTAGGATGTCATCTTATAGCTACAGTACTTGTTTGTTTGGGTTGGTTGATTATGTAATGAGAAGAATTAATAAGCACAGAGTGCTGAGGAGAATGAAGACCAGTTTCCATCCAGCCTCCTGGAAACTTGTTTTATGCATATCAGACAAACTTCATAGACTTAAATCTGGCTGTTTTTAGGCAAGTCTTGAAGTCAACCATAGTCCTCACATGGCTTGCTGAAACAGAATCTCATCGTTCTGTTTGCAACCCAGTTCTCAAAGAGGCAGCTAGATATTTGGACAACATCTTATACGAACACGGAGAAGCAAGGTTTATTCTTCCCATTTGCGTTTCTCTCTTGATAAACTCAAAACTGGAAGAGAAGAAAGTCCATTTAAAAAAAAAAAAAAGAATTTTCAGCCCAGAAATTAGTTGTTATAATCAAAGAACTGATGTTAGGCAGCTGATGTGCTATAACTTCTCTTTATGTTTAAACTAACAAAACTCATGTATAGCATAGCAACTATAACTTTGCATTTTCCTTGTCAAGACACTGCACTGTGTCTAGCATGGAAAGTAAAAAGACATTATGTAATTCATAGTTAGCCAATCTGGCCCAATTATACATAAGAGATTTATGCAGAGAGCTCGTCTTTCCTGTAATGTAAATAACTCATTTCTCTTTATTCCTCTTGATTTTTAAGAATCTATTTCCCTAAAGCTCTGTGCTGACAGAGAAAGTAACCCGTAAGTTTTACTCAGTGATAAAAATGATACGTAAATTGAATATATCTTTAAAGCAATGGATATATTTAATGCTAAAATAAATCTACAAACAGACTAATCACCACATACCCAAAGCTTTTCCTATGTTTCAGAGATTTCAAATATATTTTTTCAATGGTGATCTACCTTGATCAAGATACAATACAGCATCTTCTCTCTTTTCAGCTCAGTGTCAATCTAAACTGTATATACAGGCTGATATCCTATTGCAGGTCTACTTTTGGAGTGGAACTCCCATTCTTACTGTCACAGTCTGCTTCAAAGTGTTCCAACTCACACATCAGCTTGTCTGTGACAATGCTCAATGCCAGTCCTGCTAGTCCCTAGAAAAAGGAAAGTGAGATAATTGTCCTTTAAAAATTTTCTAGATAACCTTGTCCTGCTCATTCCTATCAGAAAAGCATTATTGACCCCTTAGCATTACAGGAGCCCAACGTCCTTTGCTTTGTCTGGGTTATGGGCCTTCACGGGGAAGGCTGGAATCTCCACTCATGCCTCAGCAAGTGCCCAGCTAGGTTTGATTTACTTCAAAGCATTCAAAAAACATGTTAAAATTCTTCTTCTGAATGTTCATCTGCTTCTCTTGTTGAAAAGCAGAAGCTGTAAACATAAATAATAGTACCTTAATCTGTTAGGGGCCTTACTAACTATTGCAAAGAACGTTTAAAAATAAAATAAAATTTGAAGCCATAAATACTAAACCAAGATGCAAAGAGATTGTCTTAAGCCTCAATATAAATTGCAGAAACAATAACACCTAAATCTCAGGCTAAGATTTAAGATGATTCCCAGATACTTAAATTCAAAGATATAGTTTAATGAGATTTAGCTAAAGTACTAATGTTTAATTACTCCTTACTAGAGCTCTTCCAAAAGAATACTTGATTATTCCTAAACCAGGCCAGAATAATATTAAACTCATGCTGCAGAGCAATATAAATTTGACCTATCACTGATGCAGTCCCATAAAGAATGGCACCATCTTCATGGAGAGGCATTTATTTATATTTTGTGCAAACTTGATAGCCATTGAAAAAGTCTGCAAGGAAATAACCTCTCAGAAAAAGCAGCTGATATATTGAAAGCCTCTGAATTTGTTTAACTAAAGTATATCGTTTGTAATTAAATAATATGAAACTGAGCAACCTTAACATTGAGATACCCATTAACACAGATAGTCCCTTCTAACTAAACTCTGCAATATTCTGTTATATTTTGGAATATTCAGACTGGGACAAGACAATAATCACAGTCAGAGGAAGTAGGGCCTGAGTGAAAAGTCACAGAAACTCACAGAGCAACCCTCCACTTGCTTGAAGAGGGAGGCACTTATTCATCATCAAAGCGTGAGCATAAACCCACTGCCACTACAACCCAGGAAACCAAGGTGGACTTCACCATCCTTTCTGGACAGTGAGAAAAATCTGTTTACATCTTTCTTGATGAAATTTAATCCTATTCCTTGTCCCATCCTACCTATGTATAAATTATTTTCTTCCCTGATTTAATTTTTTTCTGTGCTGCTTCTATTCCCACACAGAGNGAAAGCCAGTGAGAGTGACAGGGCACTGGAGGGGGCTGCCTGGGGGGTTTGTGGAGGTTCCTCTTCTGGAGATGTTTGAACCCCCCTAGACTTCGTCTAGATGTTCTGCTGCGGCAGGGGGATTGGACAGGATGATATTTTGATGTCCCTTCTGATCCCTAATGATTCTATAAGCTGGAGATGAACTTTTTATGAGGAACTGTGGTGATAGGACAAGAAATTTCTCAGTATGCTGAGGCACTGGATCGAGTTTCCCAGGCAGGCTGTGGATGTCCCCTCACTGGAAGTGTTTAAGGCTGGGTTGGGCTCTGGACAACGTAGTCTAGTGAGGTGTCCCTGTCCATGGCAGGTGGGGGTTGGAACTGGATGATCTCTGCAGTCCCTTCCAACATAAGCCAGTGTATAATTCGAAGTGAGTGCTTTTTCCTGGTCCATAAGAACAGCTTTGGCAGAACGACTGGTGAGTCTAGGGGAATACACAAGTGGCACAAGCAGGAGAAATGAGGTGCACTTAAGACTGTTCTCCAATAGATTCATACAATCATTAGGGGATATTCTAGGGCTAGCGAACCTTGCTGAAGCACTGGAGAACATGAATGGTTCGTTATTTAGGTAGAAATATGCTTACAGTGGCCTCCCAGTCATGAGTGATTAGGAACCTTGGGCTTTCTGGTCATAAAATCTAGGGTTTTTTTTACACTGTATCCTTCACACTTGATCTTGAAAATGAATAACTGGGACAGGTTGTGTAACCAGAGGCTATAATGTGTTTATGCACACAACCAGCTACATGTTGTCCAGAGGGTAGATGAAGATATTTGTCACACAGTCAAGGAATGAGTTTACAATATGTGCCTTGCACAGACTTCTAAATGCAGAACATCTTTCATGCCCTTTCTCTCATGGAGTAAAGACTGTCTCCCTAGGAATTGAAAGCAATTAAGAGGGAAGCATGAGAGAGGCCCTGAGACTCCACATGGCTCAGAAAGGGACAAAACTCAGGTACACAAACAGAATAACCATAGGAAGTTCCCTCTTCAGATAGTGAATAAGACTGTATTTTCTACTAGTTGTTTAGCCTTTTTCAGGGCTTATTCAGCTCTGCCTGGTGTCATATTGATCTCACAGCTAGAGGCACGTCCCCCTGTAGACAAGACTGAGTTGTTTCCACTACCAGGCTGGATATGAAGCCATGCTTTTGAACAAACTTCTAAATCCTAATCCAAATATCATAGTATTCCTTTACATTCTATTACTGTTAGCAATCATCACACCATTGTGAATATTGCCTACAATATATTTTTAGAATTGATGCTACCTGTATATCTTCCTATTAGAAACTGTTAGGAGCCAAGGTAAAAACCATGAAATCTTAATCAAAATCCATACATTATGCAAAGGGCCCAAATGACAAAAACTGCAAGTGCGTAGTGGAATTCTGCTTCAGGAGGCATCTCCAGCTTTAGAAAGCTCAACAAGACCTTTCCTGGGTGCAGTAGGTGTTTGTTTGTTTGTTTTAAATTAACAGGATATTTTAAAATTACTATTTAACTTTTTACTATTTAAAGTATCAAATAACTTTATTTTTCCCCTAGACAATTTGGAGGAATATTCATCAGAGCTATAGACTGTAGACTTTTACTTCTGATGTAAATTCAACAGCAAATAACAAAGTTCATAAAGATGAATCTGGACACACCCAGTTTGAAAACAAGACCAAAGTCAGGACCGGAGATTTAGTGTCTTAATTAAGGCAGTTTGAGTAAAAATAATGAGAGTAGGAGTCACATTTCTGTAGAAACAATTTGGCAGAAGGGCTAGCCCTCTGCTTTAAAATACTTCAAGTAGGAAGACTGTATTAGTTACTTTCATTGTTATGTGTTTGAATTAAAACCATGGTGCCAGTCGTTTACTATTTGCCAGCAGCTCTGAGTGAGTAATTCTCTGCCTGTAATTTCTTTGACTAAATTAGCCTCTTTTTCTTCTCATGGAATATCCATCAGCAGATTATGATTTTCTCATTTAAGCGTACTCAACAAACACATCTGAATTTTTACCATGTGAACTGATTGCAAATATTTCAAATCCAAGCTGCTCACTTATTTGAGACTGGTAAATCAGGTCACACTGTTCCCTCTGACTGAAGAAGTGTGAGAAACACCACTTCCCATGCTCAGAGTTTTGCATTGCCCCTCAAAATCAGTCTTTCATAAACAATCATGTGAAACAAAATTTGCATTATCACTTTTTATAAACCTTCCTGCTAAAAGTAAAAACTCAATTAATTGTTATTTCAGCAAGGAGTAAATGAGAGTTGGTCCCCTGTGACTATGGGCAAAGCGCTTTAATGATTACTTGTGAACATTTTTTGTATGACTCGTGCCATGCTTGTTTAAAGACAAAGAACTGTTTAGATAAAAAATGACTTAAATCTACACAATATCCTTACAAAAGAAAAAAAAAACAGCAAAGTAAGAAAAAGGTAAAAAATATATTCCATATTCAAAGAGGAAGAATGCTGAATTGTACAGCTGATTTGGCAAAAGCAGAAAGCCAAAAAAATTTAGTCCCTGTATTGTGCACAGTTTCTAAAAACTGCACTTTAACAAGCCAGGAATAAGCTCCAATATAAGGCTTTTGTTTTCCTTCCACAGAACAACAGACTTCTGCTGAGGAGAGTTCCTTGTGGACCATAATTGCTATGCTGTTTGCAAATGTGAAATAAATCTCACATGCTGGCTCCATGGATTCAGTTAGTCCGTGGCTGAATAGAGAAGCAAAAAGAATAATTCACAAATACTTGCAAATGTGGTCATTTATTTTCACAGGGGATTAATTACTGTAAACATAAGCCAAACAAGGCTGCAAGTAAGTGTAGGCAACCTTGTGTCTCTGTGGCTTGCCCAATGTTTTGGGATCTGTCCTGCCATCGCCCAAGTTGTACACTGTGTTCTTACAGAGTTTTGAAGCCACAGCACCTGAGAGGCTGTGGCACACAACAGTATCCTCAGAGCCAGAGGCATCATTCTTCCCAGGAGCCAACAACTGCAGAGTTGTTTGATCAATACATGAGTCTGTGCATAATGTGCATACTTACATCTCTTCCTTATAGTCACAGGGGCAGACAGTCACACCTGTTAACTGTATAGCGTATAAAACTCATACAGGATATGTACTTTTAAAGATGACAGTCGTAAGGGATGTTCCATTTACTTTCCCAAAACTCTTGCCTCATGTAGACTCCAACTGTCAAATAGTATGCACTGAGGATATGCATCACTCACACTAAATTTCATGGGATCAAAAATACTCTAGCAAAGAATTACTGTTTGAGATTATTGTATAGGGACAAAATCTGTTCCATTTCCCAGGCACCAGCAATATCTGACTAGATGATGTCTTTTTTCACTCTCTGTGCAACTTAAACCATCAGCTGACTATTGCATGACCTCTATATTTCAATATTTTTTTAAAATCCTTGCACTTAGCTGTTGGCATCTATTCAGAACTCTCCTATCCAGAATCATCAACGCAGATATCAAACAAATTTATTCCACACATGCAATTATTTAAGTTTATGAACTGAAGTGTTTTCCCAAATAGGGACTCAAAAGGTTAGTAATTCAAACATAATAATTCTAAAAAGCCAACAAAACCAAGCAACCAAACATAATATTTTTACAAGTTTTCTTAATAGAACAGCATTGTTCCTAAAACAAATAATGAAATTACGTGCATCTGTCTGTCTACATTAAAAACTATTACCTGTGGAAATGCAAAACCCACAGAAACTCACAATGGAAGCATTTTTTTTACATGTCAGCATCTTTTGCTTTCACATGTTTTTGCATAATGATAGGGCTAATATAACATAACAAATCCTAAACTGTTTTTACAAGGAGTGGAAAAAAGATGTGTAAAAGTATGCTCTGTCTTGCTTCCTTCTGTTCACAATGTATCTAAATACAACAAATGGTGTTCTTGCTCTTTCTGTCTGTTTCTCAATCTGTTTGGAAAGTAGCCATCATTCTACAGCCAACCATAATATTTGACACTTCCTGACATCATGAAAGCCACCATCTGTCTATCATTGAAGCCCTGTACTTTTTAAAGACTGCTTGGCCTGATCTTTAGTGAAGCTTCTCTGTGAATACACAGATCAGTTTAGATAGAAAACTGGGAACGTCTGACAAAAGGAATCTGTGCAAAATCATGTTTTTGTTAGATTGAGCCCCAAAACAAAAATAAATATCAGGACCTTCTTGCAGACAGACAGCAAAGAAAAAGATCAATTCACTTGGAATTAGTCTGAGGTCCATGTTAATCATGGAAAGTTGGGACGATAAAACTTCATTCAGAAAAAAAGATGAAAATCAGATTAAGCAAAAAGCATTTTTCCTTCCTTTTTTCATCTAACTACTGTTTTGAAGGATAAACACAGATATGCTTCCAGTGTTTGTAACGGTTGCAGAACATGCTAGTCATTGGAAATGGTAATGAGATTTTATATGTAGGGATTTGAACATTCAAAGAGCAGGTTTTCTATGGTTTTGGCTTGATACATATATTTTCAAGACCATTAAAGACCAAAAGGATGGATATCATTGCATGTTTTGTAAATGTATCCTAGAAAAAAACTGTAATTTTTATTGCAAGATGAAGCTTAGCAGAAATGTATTCCTTGTGATATTTTAAGGCATGTGTTGCTACCATGATTTTGCACAAAGCAGTGACTCAACTTTAACATCTCTATTTGGTCCACTTAAAGTGGATTTGGAAACAAACCATCAGAAATCTGATTTGGAAAATCATGACCTTTGAACACCCCATGCTCCATTTCCTTCTTCTACAGATTAATTTGAGTGTCTCCTCGTGGCTACAGAGGAAGAAAGCTCTGTGCAGCCTTCAAGTCTCCTAAACTACAGGGCTGCATCTCCAAGAGACACGTTAACCAATTAAAGGATGAAGAGCCAGGACCCTTGTCCCCTTTGGCTGCCATCTCTCCTTTCATCTCATTCATCAGTCTGCCCCTTTCCACTGGTGCCAAGACTGGAGATGAAGTATTTCCTGTGCTTTTCTGAGTACTATGGGCTAAGTATGACCAGTCCTTTATCAGACACTTCAGGGCAGGAGAGGGCCACGAACACAGCCTGTGCTACAGGCTGTACAGGGGCCAAGGGTCTCACAACTCACAACCAAACTCAGAAAGTGAGAGGGAAGATGCAGTACTCAACAGACCAAGAAGCTGTTTGAGATCTCACAAAGCTTCTAGAAAAGAGCTGCACCCCACTTCTCACTGCTATCACCTCTGCAAAGCATTGCTGATAAGGATGCAGTTAATAAGGCAGGAAAGGAAATTGCCTTTCTTACTGACAGTAGATGGCAATATTATTTTTTTTTCACTTAGGTAATTATCGCTGGCTTTTAGCCTTTCCTATGGGAAGCACATTAGTTGCTCCATGAGTGAGGTGTAACAGCATTCTATCACTGAAATACAAGAGAGGAAAATAACAGCCATTGGTACTGTTTCTTCATGGTAGAAAAGAGAGTGAATCACAGAATAGTAGGGTTTGGAAGAAACTTCTGATGATTATCTAGTCCAACCTGAACAATCTTCACCTAGAGAAAAAACATCTCCCACTGACATCTCAAAGCAATAGCAAAGCAGACTTCATCCTTGGCATCTCTTTCTCTCTTTGGGAACATTACTGTGTTCCAGGCCTTCGCTTTGGATCATCTCCTCAACAACACTGAATTCAAAACCAACCAAATCTTACCCCATTATTGTGTAAGAGAGAAGGTTGCCATCTACTACAAATATAAGTATCAGACACTGTCAAGTACTTTCATGGATCTAGACTAGGATTACTGAAGTACAGAGACCCGAAGAGGACCTAGAAGTAACAAAGGTAAATGTGACTATAAGAAAGCGAATATATACAATAAGTAATCTCATCTTTGTTAGCTCTTTCATTCCTATTAGCCAGTAAAACAACTTCTGGTTGTTCCTAGGTTTTCACTTAGAAACCAAAAGACAGATGTGATTTTCCATAGTACTTCCATTTACTATGGAATTAACACTAATGCATTTAAATATGGGTATCACAGCTTTTAAAACAGTAAGCTGTGTGGAAAAATGATATATAGTTGTTAAATAAAGAATAAATAATTCAGAGCAGCTGTTCTGAAGAAATTTGTTTGAATATTGATTACAACCTCTTTGTTTGTTTTGTGCATTCAAAACCAAGACAGAATAATCAGTAGCAGTTGAAAACTACTTTAACCAAACATTATGAGGTATAGCCAAGTCAGTCATGGCCATGAACAGCTAGGATAAATGCGTATTTTGGTTATGTCCTTGACCACAAAGTTATTCAGATTTATTTTCTCCTGCACTGTTACAAAAAAAAAAACACCAAAACAAACCCAAAACCCAAAATAAAACCAGCAACCCTTGCTGCAAATAAGGGTTGAAAGGTTGATGTATCCAGCTTGTAAATATGGTGGCTCTGAAAAGTTATTGTCAAACAATAATGCGTCTTATTCTTTCATTTTTAGGGAATTTTGAAGAGAATTTAAAATACAGCTTTGCAAAAATCATGCTGCATGCCAGCAGTGATAGCAAACCTTCTTTAGTAAAGATTTACATTCACAGTATACTACTACCAGATGCAGCACAGGACTTTTCTGTGGGCATGTTTTTCAGACCAAATGAATAATTACAGAGCTGGATTGGATGGAAAGTAAAGAGATCTGGTTTAAATCCTACAGCTGCCACCTATTTCTGCATGGCCATGTGCTGAATGCTCAAACACTCTGTACCTTACTTTTCACTCTCTCAGATGGAGATGCTGATATTTCTCTCTTCTTTTGACTATCTTGTTCCTTAAAGCATGAAAAAAGCTCACATGGCAAAGACTTCTAATCCCATATGAATTCTTTGGTGGGACACATTACATGCAGTTGGAAAATAAATAATCACATTCCAGCCTGTAACTCAACATTCACTTATCACAGCAATCTAGGAAATCTTAGCTACTTCCTGAGAAGATTAAATTGAATGGACCATGAGAAACTTTTAAATGACAGCAATGACCTGAACTGTTCCTTTCAGTGTAAGAGACACGTCTGTAATGTCTGTCACTACATCTCTCATTAGATCTGAAAAGATTTGTAACATGAAGATGCATCTGGCACAATCTTAAGTCTTTCAGCTCTAAAACTGAGTAAACTCTGAACTAAGGGGGAAAGAAAGTCAAGGAAGAATGGAAGGAAGGAGGACCTATTGAAAGTTAAATGATCTGATGTTAATGTCTGAATTGCTTCTGGGAGTTTGTCCAGTCACAAACTACTGTTCTTCAGCCCCACAGTCCTACTTGACTGTGGTCAGACAGTAGATCAATTTATATACTCCTTTTTGTGCATTGTTTGCTTTAATTCCTGTCTTTATATAATTAATCATCCTAAGGACTCTTTGCCTATTAGTTTCATAGAATGGATTGTAAAAAAATTATTGAACTATTCCACAAAAGCAAAGATTATAAGGAAATGTTACAGACAACACAGCTATGTTCACTTTGCCTGCACGTTCAGTGGAATCTAGAGATGCCTGGTACCAATACAGTTTGTAGTAGTTTGTAGTTGTAACTAAGCAACAGAAGTCACATTCTAAGCTAGAAAGCCTACTCTATGTCCCAGCATCAGCTACATTTGCAATCTCTATTCCCTTTTAAAGGTGTCAGCCTAAACTCAAGCAGCTGTCAGCTACCTAGTGGGCTTGGCTCTTCTCTCGTAGTTAATTGAGCAGACACCATTGATTGGGGAGTATTCTGCTTTACAGAAAAACAAAGAGGAAGAAAGAGGAAAATAAACTCATTCATTATATATAAGCCAGACATATGAAATACAACCTCAAAGCTATTTGTGAAATTAGATAATCATACATGCTTAACATGCAGATTATTTTTCCTGTCTTGATCATGCTGTGGCCAAGATAGGCAGCAAAACCAGAAATGGAGGTAAGCAGTTTACTTTTAAATTTGTTTCTGATTCCAGTTAGTTTTATAAGTCATGTTCTGAGGAGATCGAAACCCTTCTGAGGAAATCAGACTGACACAGTTCAATGTCCAGCAGTGAGCATTAATGTGACCTCTGTAAATCACAAGCCACTATACTTCATCCAGATAATCCTGTATCAAACTCGTCTATATGTGTTAATGTCTAATCACAGCAACCACTCCATGAACACATATTAGGCATTTTCAAAACTGGAAATTATAACACATAAATACAAGAAAGTGAGAAAAAAAGCCAGATTTGTTCCTGAAACTTTCCAAATAGAACTAAGTCCCCAGCAAAAAAAAAATAGAAAGATTGTAGATTCCCCCCCCCACCCCTGGTGGTGTAGATTTGTGAGACATATTCTACTTTTCTGTGCCAAATGTAGAATAATTCTGTCTGGAGATAGATTATCACCTTTTTCACTAAAGTTCTAACTGGAATATCTTTACAGACAAGCCATTTGGAGTTCTGTTTTGATATTCTGGCATCATTTTGAGTGAAGGCTAATTGCTGGGGTTTAAGGTACTGGAGTTTTAATGATATTGCTTTGTTAATGTACAATGCAAAGGTTTTAACAATTATTCTAAAAAAACATACCTCAGAAATAGCTCTATTATTTTTTTCCTTTCTTGCTCTACTGTAAAATACCATACAGACAGGTATGTGTCTGTGTGCAAACTGAATCATTAAAATGCTCCTTCTGAAGAAAGAGAACATTCTTGTATTCGTTGCAAAATGGATAACACATGCTTGGCAAAAGCACATTGCAAAAAAAAAAAAGAATAATCAACACTGAAATACTGAGAAAGACTCGTGCCCTGTCAGATTTCAGAGGTGACGTATGTGTCTGGCGTAAACAGAGGAAATGGCAACGTGCGCCCATGTCCTGGCTAATATGCTACTGCAAAGGAGTGGGAACCCTTTCAAAAGTCACTGATCCTCTGTGGATTACCACCTCTCCCTCAGCAGTGGCTGGGCCACCACACCAACCTAACTTGCTTTGGGGACTTGATCCAATAATACTGAACTAGGTGATGTGAGGAGTTGTGTATTTTGTTAAATAGATCAAACTCAGAGATCAGATTAATCTAAATTTACCTCCCCTCACTTTTATCGTGTCTGACTTTCCCACTTTTTCTTCTTAAGGATGCCTTCACATGTGTTTCCATTGATTCTCATGTTGGTCATGTGATGGAATCTGCTTGGTTCCCAAAGCTGTGATGTCATGTCAGGGGTCAGGAACTAACCAGTGACAATTTATCCAAAAGAAATATGGGCATTTGTTTTCGTACAAGGGATCTTTCTCCAAACCTGACTGATTGCATATTGACTTTTGGGTACAACCACTTTGATTTGAAAGAAATTGCATTTTCCAAAACAAAACAAGAGCTGAGAAGGGAGAGATACAGCTAAATGAAGCTCCATACCCCAGTAGCTGTCATGGGTCCCCCCGCCTCCAGACACGTTTTTTTTTTTTTTGGCTTTTATGCCTTCAAAAGTTGCCTAATTGTTTCTTTGCAAAAGTAGGGTCAACTCTGGGGGAGTTTCTACCGTATGTTTGATGACTCTGCCTAGCAACATTTTAAAGAATTTCATTTTTTAATTCTGTCTAGAATTTTGTCTACAAATTGTTTCAAAGATATTGAAAGTATCTTGTGATATACATCCTACAAAGCAGAATTAACAAAACTTTGTCTAGCACAGCCAAACAATGTTTGAACTATGTTGTGGCACCAGAAAAGACATCCACAAAGAGGCACCTCTTGTATGCTCTAAACTATCCTTTTAAATCTATAGGCAATTGGCACCTAGGCCTCTTGAGAATGGTGTTCCACCTTTGCAGTGGGAACAGTGCCATCCTAGCAGATGGGCATGAGCATTGGCATGCTGAGAATCAGTATGTACATCATGTTTGAGTACAATAGATCAGCCTCTCATCCAAATATGTGGGAATGAGAGTGTCTGTGCCAATGGTTAAAGGAATATACCAGCATTAAGCAGGCTGATACAGATGCATTTTCTAAAATACTAAGCCATGTTTCCTATAGCTACTTGAGAGCACCATTTCTTTTGCAATGTTGTGATTCCTGGATCATTGATAGAAAATACATACATATATATGCATACACATACAGAATCTAACCATGGAGAAACCATCTTGTTTCAACAAAGATGCATTTTTTCCCTATGTGGTGCCCCTGCTGAATGGCTCATCTAGGTACAAAAGCCAGATCTGTAGAAGCCAGCATATAATTTCAGCTGAATACAGCCCGAAGAGCACTACAGTATTTGGCATGAAATTTGCAATGGAGCCCTTGGAGGGGTTTCCCACCCTGGAAATGACAGAAGCTAATTTTGATTCAGTAACAAAATGCACCTTACTGACATAACAGAAAGGGTCTTTGTACACTCCTTTTTCCAATCACAATTGGAAAGTTTCTAACAACATTAGGCACACTCTTAACACTGTCTTCTACCAAAATGGCCAAAATGGTTTCCAGGCAGTATGGAGGCTCAGGACACTTGGACTGAGTAGATTGTCTTATGACATCTATATACCTCTAGCTCCCCTTGGCTCGGCTATATTCTTTGAGGCTAAAGCAGTGTCAAATGTGGAAGATATGACAGGTTTCCAGACCCTCTGTTTGCCAAAGGCTTAGGAGATCAGTACTTGTAATCTCTCTTTCTCTCTCTTAATAAAGGCTTCTCTCAGGCTCCCAGTGGCAGAGTGTACAGGATCTTTGCCAGCCCAGTGGAGACAAAGCCAACATAGTGCTAGTCATGTGGGGCAACCCTGTTGTGAATGGGCCTACTTAGGCCTCCAAGGGCTACTCTATAGGCCTTATTCAAAACCTCTCTTTCTTCTCCCTTGTGGTTAGACACCAAGGGAGGTAGAGGACTAAGATCTCACCACTGTAAGGTATCTCCAAAGCAATCAAGCTGTAGAAGCAGCTATGGAGGAGTTGCTCTCTCTTCGGGCAACTGCCAGGAGCTGGAACAAGGTAGCACTGGCTTTCTGTGTTTGAGCCCTCAGAGAAAGAGGGGAGGGCTGCAGTTTCGTCTCCACCAAATGGGTCTACAGGTGTGGACAGTGGCTCATCTTTTCAGTCTGCTGCCAGGAGCTAGGGTGAGCTAGCGCTGGCCACAGTCCCAAAAGGTCCACTCTCTCTACTTTTGAGCTCCCATGCAAAAGATTGTTGTGGCTACTTCCACAGCAGAGCTGCAGCCAGATTTGCCTTCTTTTTGGTTCCAGCCTTTGCTGGCGGGGGGTTGAGAGCCTTTGCTTTCTCCCCCTAACCCTGGGGTGGTGGGTGGAGCCCTTGCCCAGAGGAGCTCTCTGTCTCTCAAGGCATACCAGAGGAGAAGAAGGGAATGACAAAGACGATTAAGTAGCATAACAGTCAACTGTTATCTGTCCTCCATCCTTCTCCATAACATCTTTCCTGCTAGATAGTCCTCCTAAGATTTCAGACCACTGTGACAGTGACAGAGTAGTAGAATGCATTCTCAGAAAATATAACTGACAAAATTACTAAATTATGAAGTTAATCAAAATACTTGTGTCTGTGGCTAATATTTTTTTCTCTTGGTAAAAAAGGGAGAAAGTAAGGGAAGGAAGGGAAGGAAGGAAAGGGAATTTAGATGTATTTCCAATGTTTGCTGCCAGTAACATGATAACTGATATGATACCAATTACAGCATTTCTAATCAAGGATATCAGAGAGTCAGCATTTTTTTCTGTCCACCTTTTCTTAAATTCTTCTGCTTCTGAACAAGACCTGTTCTCTTACGTGGTAATTTTTGTAACAGTAACTGGAACAACATCCAAAAGATGATCTGAAGTTTGAATTTTTTAATCAGAAATATTAATACAAAAATAGTCATTTATGATTTATCTTGTTGCTCAAGACTGAATTAGTTAAATAGAAGAATTCACAAATAAACACATCATGCTACAAATATCAGATTTATATACTCTATGTAGCTTCAGGCAATCTGACTCAAACACCAAGTATACTATAAAAGCTATGTATATAACCCTGTTATGGGCCACACCACTTCCAGCAACAAGATGAAATATTAGTCTAGGACTTAGATTTCTAGATCTCAACTGAAATGTAGAGGTAGCCTCCAGTTTAATATGAAGTGAAACTCAAGACCAGAAAAAAAGAAGAAAATAAGTATCCCACTGGCTAACTTGTCTCTTCACCCCATGGTGGTGAGCCAGAGCACAAATGCAGATGCACAGTTCCTTGTAAAGGTGCTCAGAGATGTACCAACAGCTCTGCTGCCCCAGTGGAGAAAGGTAGTCCTCAGTAGCTGCAAAGATCAGCAAGCAGCCCAGTTCTGCAAGGTGATGGTGGTTCTTGGCAGGCTCTACTGGTACCTCTCCAAGTTGAGGACCAGGACCTGGTCTAAGAGTCTGGACTCTTTTTCTCTTTGTTATTTACCCAGACCATTCAATGTTACAAGGGATAAACAGTCCAGTGAACACAAATCAAAATCCAGATCTTGCATGCTACATGTCACTGTCCTTAATCAATAATCTAAAGATTTGCTGTCCTGTTTATTTGTTTTCACTCTGGCCATTGGAGTTAGGCAGTGATGGAAAGTATACTCTCTGAATCCCTCTTTTGAATTTAGGTATCTACATTTTCCCAGATGAAGTGGCCTCATCTGTACAAATGTCATTAACTGTCCCTGTTCATTGGGAGCTATGACTTCAGTATAGGTCAATAATGCAAACTAGCATCCCCGAAAATTCAATCCAGCTACTGAGAGCTTTTAGGAGACCTGCCTAGCTCCATGTACAGGTAAGAGTGATTCTAACTTTCAAGTACAAGGTCATTTATATGTAAAGAGTGAGGAATGAAAATCTGATAGGGTTTTGCAGTTAAGGATCCTACTTCTGCAAAAGTACTCTTGGATTTATTCAAGTGACCAAGTGTGCTGTACTCTATATATCATATATATGTATATATTTTTGTCTAAAGGAAAACATTCCTTCTCAAGCACTTGTACAGTATTTTATCTATGCCTTCTACATATGCATTTTAACTTTATATAGACTGGAATTCTAAGAAGAAAGGGTAGCAAATGGAACTCTTTGCAGTAGTATGGGTCTGAGTGAGATCTCATCCAGTCAGTGTGTACTAGAAGTAGCTCCTCAGAAGTCCATGCTGTCATAAAACTCAAGTCCTCTGGCTGGAGATTTTCTACACATGAAATTCCAGTTTTGGTCCTCCGCCTAGTGTATATAAACTATGTATATTAAGGAAAGTTCTGAAATTTATGTAGTCAGGGGGTGTCACATAGTTCCCTGTAGCCTAATGTCCTCTTCTTGAGGCGTCTGAAAAAAGCAATATTTTGTTAGATCTGAGGTAATTAATAAATCAAAGTCAAGACACACAGCATGACCTAGGGCAAGACTCTGCTGCTACTCTTATTCAGGTTATTGGTAGTACCAGGTGCCGCTAAACACTCAACTGGAGTGTTGAGAGCTGAATTAGATACCTAACATCTCAAAGCCATTTAGGGGAAAAATTAGTCACCTCCTAAAATGGTCCCTAAAAATATCACATAGTGAAGGGAAGCTTCTTAAAGAGCTGGGAATTTCCTATGTCTGGCTAATAGAAAACAGCAATCGTGTCTGCAATTCCTTCTTTCCCCTAGAATTCCAATTCCCAGTTCTGGACTGTAAGCAGACAGTCACTTGCTTTACACTGGGACCCTCAGCCTTGAATCCTCTTCTGAGGGCAGCATTAGCAATTGCTCTTTGAGCAGAACTCATTGTTTTTTATTTTAAAAATAAATCCAGAGGAGGAACCCCATATAATAGCTCAGTGGTTAGAGGCACTCCCCTAGGAGAGCAAAGGGGGACTATGCCCTCCTCAGCCTGAGGGGGCATCAAATTAGCAGCTCCAGGAGCTGCTCCAGCCGCCAGGCCCAAGGGGTACTTGCTTCCTCCCACTGTCTTCAATTGTTGCACAGCTGAGCAACATGCAACTGAGGGCAAAGCAAAGGCAGCTTTTTATGGCCAATGCTGAATAGCTGCTGCTCAACCTGATTGTAACCAACAAAGTAGTGACTGACCACAATTTTCAGCTTCCTCAGAAGGAAGTTTATAAGAAAATGTTGTAATCCTACCTTTTATTTTGCAGTAAGGATCCCTGTAAATATATTTCTTACAGCAAAAGTCAAACCCATTTAATTCAGTAGCGTTGTGAAGGAAAATGTGGAAATATCAGCATCTCCAAATCTATCAAATAACACCTGAGTAACACCCAGCTGCTGATCTTTGTTACTGTATCAGTGCCATCTTCTTTCTAGTCCCTGGCATTGGTTTTGTGCTTCAACCTTCTCTTCTTAGCTATTTTAGGAGTTATTTTAACGTGCATCAGCATCTGATATATTTGTCAAACAATGCTTAAATAGGGAGGAACAATAATGCCCTGCTGTATCATAAAACAATTGACAATGCTATTCAGCAGTTAACTAAATGAATCGAATTAGCTAGGAAAGCAAACCTCACTGGCTTGTGAATAACAAAATCTAGTGGTATGCAATGAAAGCTATATTAGTAATTTTAAAGAAAAAAAAATGCTGTAATCTCTCAGCCTTCCTTATATATTTCTTTTTATTTAAGTGCTGTATAACTCTAAAGACTGATCTACCTACATTTAATCACATTCTCTATATTCATTCACTGTGTTATATCACATCAAAGATTGGAGTAACTTTGTTTCTTACTCAAGAACAGTACACTCTAATACCAAATATCTGTTCAAAGAAAATGTAGATAATTAATGGATAGGATAAGCAGAAGATTTTATCTCCAGAGATTTCACTCTTCACAGATCTCTAATTAAAGCAGAAGAAATCACATGATGTGCATATGCTGTTAAGCATTAGCACAAGCTAACTTTGAATAGGGCTGGTACAACATGGTAGAGGATATTTTATTTGCTTATTTTTCAACACTTCATGCAGACAAGACCTCTACTTTTTCTCAGATGCTCATCAGTTTGTCTGGTAACAGGATGGATTTTTTTATTGGCATTATTAGTAATTATTTGCATTGCCTTCATACTTAGAAGACCCATTTACAAACTGAAGCTATGCTACGCTTGCCAAAAATGCAGGCTTGTTTCAGTAAACTTACAACTTAAGGATATGTCTGTACTGTTCATGAGGCTATGGCTCACGATCAGATCTAAATGTTAAATAATACTTAAAGTTATTTCAGGTATTTCCTTTCTATTCTGCAGCTAGATTTGGAAATATTATCAAGACATAACTGAAATGTATAATAGGAGGCAACAGATGCACACAGACGTATGAGGGAATATAAGGGGAAATATGGGACTATTGTTCCATATTGATCACTAGGACTGATGAGAGTTAAAGCACATTATCATATTTTTTGCCAGCTGTTTGTTATGGCCCCAAGGAAAAGATTTTTAAGGAGGGGGTGAATGAAGGGTGATAAAATAGCCATGTATGTATTTAGAGGAAGATTTTCTCCAACATAGACTCCTAGAATAGCCAGAATTGGAAGGGACATTAAAGATCACCTAATTCCAACCCCCCTGCATAAGCAGGGACACCTTCACTAGATCAAGTTACTTAGGACCCCATCCAACCTGGCCTTGAACACTTCCAAGGATGAGGCAGCCTCAATTTCCCTGGGCAACCCACTCCAGCATCCCACCACCCTCACAGAAAAGAACTGTTTCCCCACTTCCAAACTCAATCATAAATCAAGCATAAAAGAGCAGAGGCAAAGAAAGCACAAAGATGACTGAAGAAGTGAATCATGAAAGCTCAGGTGTGAATAGGAAGGATTTGGAAGACTTGAGACAGACTCCGAAGAACCCTAAGAGTGAAGACAAGCAGTGCAAACCTCAGACAACCGGCATGGGAAAATATGCAGAGAAGAGCATCTGAAGGATTGAAGAAAGAAGTTAAGAAAATCATCTTAATTCCATTTTTCCATTCAATGAGACCAGGCTGCATTGCCAAATTTAGACTAAAACAAATTTTTAGATGACTACTCCTTGCCACACAAGTGTGAGGAGAGGGCAGAATTCAAAGAGAAACTGTTACTTGTCTAAGACTGCTGAACTTTCCTACTGTGTGTAACTGTTTGTGGTTATTAAATATCCAGAGGAGTTAGATTCACAGTGGCCTTAAGGTTGAATTAAGCCTGAGGATGAAGGTACTTCTACAAACAGAAGGGTGAGACTGACAGCTCAAGAAGACAATTCATCTTCTCATCTAAGAGAGCTGATATGAATCTCCATGTCTACAAATAGACATAATCAACCTACTCCTAAGCACGTTTTTGGAATGGCTATGTTGAGTTACATTTCTTTTTATTCCATTCTTTTAATGCACTGTCTCTGTTACATCCAGGCTTCCTGTCTCTTCCTGTTCTCTAAAGGTTATGAAGTTAATTTATCAAAGTGGTTTTAAACATGAAGTGGTAATGAATATTTACACACACTATGTCTCTCTTTGATGAGATAAAATGTGAGGATTTATTAAACAATTTTCCAATTAAAGATAGTCTGCAAAGAACCAAAAATGCATCGTTGGGAAGAGTATAGCAGGACACATGGAGATACACTATGCCTAAAAATCCAGCAGTTTGTTTTCAAATATTATTAACTTTTTATATGACTTGCCCTTTCTGTGAGCCTTGGTGGTTTAAGGTTTTTAGGATGCTGTCAGGTGAATATCTGTTCTAACCTGCAGATAGATAGTTTTTCACAGGAAAATGTATCTTCATAGCATTCAACAGAAGGGCAAATGGAAAATGATGGCTTGCTATCTTTGGGAAGAACAGTGCTGCCTTTGGGTGATGGTGGTCATGTATATTGCTATCAGGAGCAACAAATCTTGGAAGTGATGTTGTGAAATCTTATATTATGCCTGTTTTATATTGAACAAAACACTTCTGTACACATAAATGTATAGGATTCTTAGGTTATACCACTTCTTGTGAGTGAGCTCAAATAATATCAGTACTCTTGAAAACCAGTGGGCAAGTTCACAGAACCACTGTCAACAAGTTTGCCAATCTTTCCTTCCATCATACCATGTATAATAAGTATGTCATTTCCATTTTACAATATCATTCAGCTCAGCTTCTGCTAGAAACAAGGGAATGGAGAGTCCAAATTATATTTAGAATCATAGAGTCATTAGGGATCGGAACGGATCTGAAAAGATCATATAGTCTAATACTCCTGCCTCAGCAAGATCACCCAGACCAAGTCACAAAGGAACACATCCAGGCAGGTCAGGAACATCTCCAGAGAAGGAGATTCCACAACTCCCCTGGGCAGCCTGTTCCAGGGCTCTGTTAACCTCACTTATATATTATAAATGCCATATCATGGCATATCATGCAGCATATTTGAAAAGTTTTGGCAAGGTCCAGAGTAAAGGTTTCTGATTAATTATAGAATCATTAGGGATGGGAAGGGGTCTCGAAAGATCATCCAGTCCAATCCCTCTGCCACAGCAGGATCACCTAGACCAAGTCACACAGGAACACATCCAGGCGGGTCTTGAAAGTCTCTAGAGAAGGAGATTCCACACCCCTCCCTGGGCAGCCTGTTCCAGTGCTCCGTTACCCTCACTGGGAAGAAGGTACTACTGATGTTGACATGGANTTTCTCCTACACTGCTCTCCAACAGGTCAGTCCCCAGCCTATACTGGTCCCTGGGGTTGTTCTTGCCCAGACAAAAGACTCTACACTGACCCTTGTTGTCCCTCATTCCATTTCTCTCTGCCCAGCTCTCTAGCTTGTCCAACTCTCACTGAACAGTAGCACAGCTTTGAGTCATCAGCAGACTTGCTGACAGTGCAACCTAATCCCCCATCCAAGTCATTAATGAATAGATTGAAGAGGACTGGTCACAGTACTGATCCCTGGGGGACCCCACTAGATCCAGGCCTCCAACTAGACTCTGTCCCATGGACCACTACTCTCTGGCTTCTGTCCTGCAGCCAGTTCACAATCCACCTCACTACCCAACCATCCGGTCCACACTGCCTCAGTTTGGCTGTGAGGATGTTATGTGAGACTGTGTCAAATGCCTTCCTGAAGTCAGGATAGACCACAACTACCAGAATTACTCATGGTTAAAGCATTTTGTAACTCTCTAACAAAAAGTGAAAAAAAAAATCTTTTCTTCGTAGTGTTTCATATCCATCCCTATTGTTACCAAAAGGGCTGCAGATGCCAGCTCTCATTCCTTAGCCATTGAAATAAATCAGGTAGGCACAGAAAAAATTAATCATCTGTGAACCATCACTAACAAATACATACCATGGCCAAAAGCATCTGTATGTTTTACTTTTTGAAGGAAGGCACATGTTTGCTATTTAAATACACCAAGCAGTAAATACAATACAATAGGTTCAAATAGCACAGGTTACCTATAGGCAGGCAGTTTAGGCAACAAAACATCTTATATCATTTGGAGCCTTCTTGACAAGCAAGCTATCACCTGCCTGTGAAAGCATAAGAATATACATTGCAGAGAATTTGGTAGGCACTGTGTATTGCACATTCTACTCTAACTCAGCCCTCAGTACAGCAGTACTACAGTTTTCACAATTCAATATCAATTTCAAAACATGCTGTATCTTCTCAAAACCAGCATGACATGTCAAAAAAGAAGTCAAGTTAACTATATTAGAAACAGTAGAAACAGAGCAGTAACTTTCGTCAGCAAAATGTATTTTTGTACATTCCACTATTTCGGCGGGGTGTGTGTGTGTGTGGGGGGTGTTCCTTTATTTTTCACCTGTCTTTCAGTCAGGAAAGACAAAATTTCAGTGTTAGCTTCACACATAATGTCTGAAGCTAATGTAAATGAAACTAGTTATTAGCATGGGATGAAGGAAATATATCTTGACAAATAAGGGGTTTTTTGTCAACTGCGTTTAAAATCACTGATATATATTCACAGCTGAACTTGAATCTAGGTATGGTGTTCTCCTTAAGCATAGGTTGTAGAGCACAAAATGAGGGAACTTACAGCAGAATGAACAATTCATGTGATTTGACCTTCCAGAATATGTGAATGATATCAGACATTTAACATAAGCTAGTCAAAAGTAAAATTCTTTCTGCTATTCTTGTCAATGAGAAGACAGTTGTCAACCTGTGTTTGTATTAATACAGTTATTAGTGCATAGACTCTAGAACTAATTCCTGCATTCAGAAATGTCATATTGAGCAGGACTGATTGCAGCGTCTGCATAAAAGAAAATCTATGTTAAACTGTCATTTAAATTCTCTTCTGCTTGGTTGGGACTTTGGGAAATTTCTGATTTATTTTTTCTGCACTGATGCCACCTCTCACCATATTTTGGAGTTCATGGCTTGACTGTTCCTCTGTGACTTGGTCTAGGTGATTCTGCTGTGGCAGGGGGATTGGACTAGATGATCTTTTGAGGTCTCTTCCAATCCCTAATGATTCTATGATTCTATGTCATGCCATTGTGCTTCATTGGAGAGGCTGAGGGAGCTGGGGGTTGTTTAACCTGGAGAAGAGGAGATTCTGGGGAGACCTTCTCCCTCTTTACAACTACCTGCAGAGAAGCTGCAGTCAGGTGAGGGTCAGACTTTTCTTCCGGGCAACCAGTAACAGGACAAGAGGTCAGGGCCTGAAGCTGTGCCAGGGGAGGGTTAGGTTGAATGTTAGAAAGCCTTTCCTCATGGAAAGGGTGATGAGACACTGGAATGGACTGCCCAGGGCAGTGGTGGAGTCCCCATCCCTGGAGGCATTCAGGAAAAGATTGGATGTGGCCCTTAGCGCCATGGTCTAGATGATGNGTGGCACTTAGCGCCATGGTCTAGATGATGTGTTGACGTTAGGTCATAGGCTGGGCTTGATGATCTCAGAGGTCTTTTCCAGCCTCAATGATTCTGTGAATCTGTGTTTCAGGCTAAACATATCCATTCTGGTGAAATCTCAGGTAGATCTAAGAACTTGGTACAGAGTGCCAGACATTGCTAGCATTTTGTATCAGGCAACCATGTGAAATCTGTTACATGATGGCTTGGCTGCTGTGAGATTATTTCAAGTTGCATCTATCATTGTAAGTTTCTACAATATCTTTAAGAGGCTGATGGGTAGCATCTATTTCAATAAAAGGTGGACTTTAAAATGGAGAAGCACATCTTTCTTTAATAGACTGCTTTTAACACATGAGCACACTTAGAAAATAATAAATGTAAACATTATTTAACATTATTAGTTAATGGTAATTAATTAACTCTCAAATTCACAGACCAAACTCTGCCTCAGTAGCATGTTTTTAGACCAGAGGCTGCAGTTCCTAGCATCTGAAAGGGTAAATCATTTGCAAACATGCTATATCTGTATGAGAGATGAATTAGATAGACATCCCTCATTTATCTTATGGAACAAAATAAACTACCTAAGATACAACTTGAAGCTGCTGCAGCTGAACCGCTCCTAATTCACCCTTTAGAGGTAGCTCAATTTTCTCTACATCGTATTTTATATTCACAGATATTGCTACACAGGCTGGTGAAAAAAACCTGGACCTACTCTCCCACCAACAGCTTATCTCTGCTTATCTGTTAGCGTTTTTCTGGCATACATGACACCCAGGTGTTTACACTGGTTTAGAGAGCCCTGACCCCCAAGCAGCAACAGTGCAGTCAAATCTAATGAGCTCAATGGAAATGCTTCTCAGGTCAGTGGATGTAGGGTCAGACTCTCTTACATTCAAATAAACAATTAACAAGGGAAGAAAAAAACTAACGTTTGCTCCTGAAGGCTTCAAGGAAAAGAATGAGAATGAGGTGCCTTTTACAGCTCAATTATCAAAGGTTAAAAGCTAGGACATCTGATTGCAGGGTCCCTTGCAACCTGAACCATTCTATGAATCTATGACTTTAAGCCTCATTGATCTAAGACATACCTGCACATTAAGCAATGAGAAATCTTTTAATTGATCATGGTGGTTAGACAGGAAATGTAGGGCTGAGCCAGCTGGGCACTGAGCTCTGCCCAGACTGAAAATCAGAAGTCATGTCTAATTTAACTGGTTTTTTTCCTACTGCATTTTGCTTTCATATTCACTGTTTATCCCTTTCTTCCAAAAGTCTTAACTCTTCTGCACATTAATTGCTAGATGTCAAAATCAGTAATTTCAAATTCAGACAATCCAAAATCAATTTTGTTTCCAACATTTGCCAAGTCCTCAAACTATGTTTGTATTAGCTTTTTAAGTCATCAGACTTTTTTTCCAAATTGCTCTATTTGCAACAGTGAGGAGCTTGGTATTTATTTTAGGCAGGATTGCTTTTCTTTGTCCTAGTAAATATTTTTGTTGCAAACCCCTTCAAATGCTTTACAGGCCTGAAAATTACCTTATTGCAATGGGGTTTTGTATGCTTCTATCTAGACACTTCCATAGACATTGTGTATAATCTACATATCACACACATGCACATGCAAAAAAATATAAAAATATTGGTGTATTTTTGTATTATAGGATTATGCAAATCTGTGTGTGGATGACAGCTAGACATATGCAGTCTTTCAGGGTAGTTATAAAGCACGATAAATACACAGTTGTAAAATAAGTTAACATTTCTAAGTTAAAAATCCCATACATACAGAATTATCATCATTGTTCCTACTCACATCTGGATAAACCATAGCATATTTTCTCCAGATCATTCATCCAGCCATGAGCACAGTTGGGAATAGGCAAACCTAACCATGAGATACACTTTGATTTCAGTGCTATCTATTGAGAGACTAGGGAATCAGAGGAGGTTCTGATACACTAGTATCAAACAACTTTCCTCAATTTCTGGCAGAAGCACTTTTATCTAGAACATTTCTATTCTCCTTGATGTACAGTGCTTCAAAACAAACATGCTGAAAAGTTAAAGTACAGGAAGATCAATGAAGATTTTAAATGGTTTCTAAAAATGTGATAAATCTTTCTCCTAGTTTCTTCTATAATACAAAAGCAATTTTGGGCTCCTGTAAATCTGACTTAAGCTGTTCTATCATTAGTATGGAGAGGAACATTAAAGAATTAGAAGCATATGTCTTAGCAACTTTGTCTCTCTAACTATTCTAAGGCAGTCAAGATTTTTTTGTTTGTCTGACTAAACTACAGTAAAAAACCTCCATATAGGTAATGTAATTGTAGCCTGTGGTTTGTAATCAATGCTTAGTAAGGCAGCTCAGAGATTTTTCATGGAAGGCAGGTACAAATAATTCTTTCTTAACAGAATGTTAATGCATGGTAAAAAAAAAAAAGTGTTATCATAGGGTGGCAGATAGGGATTCACAAATCTTCGACATTGCCTGTGCCTCACTAATTTTGCACCACAGTTTTGCAGTTGTTCCAGCCATCTTTCGATCACTGCATGCAGAGATGCGATGAAATCCAGATATATTATCAGGACTTTGCCATCTACATCACAAGGTCTCCATAATGCCAAATCACCTGAGTATGAATAGTTGAACATCATGTACAATTGAGCCACATGAGTTCATAGTAAATGTATTTTGATAATTAAAAAAACCCAACAAAACAACAAAACAAACCAGAAAATTTTATATGAAATCAGTAACTTGAAATACCAAGATGCTTTTCTGTGCTTGAAAATAGAGTCACCTACCTGCTTGTTACTGTATAAATATGAATATTCTGATGAAAACTGGTGTAGCTGTTGCTTTTTGTTGCTCAGTGTTTTCAGAGCTTGGGAACAGATGGTGCACCACCTGACTCTGCACACTAATGTAAGATTCATTGTGCTTCACAGGAAATCAAAGATCAAGCAACATTGCAAAAGGTGAAGCAGCACCTCAGCAACCAGCAGCACAGTATGATACAGTCAAGTGGTGGAGCAAGAAAATAGGGAGATAATGGGGGAGAAAGTAGAAGCCAGAAATATTTGGGTTTTGAGGATTATTTTGCCTTCTCCTTTTATTTTCTGCATTTTGCTGGTTTTTTTTAGCCCATGTCTATTTTCTACTCTTTGGGAAAAGGATCAACTAGTTCCAATTAAACTTTAATCCTTAGGCTGTTCACACAAAAGTTCAGACATGCCAATCAAAATCTGAATGTTTAAACCAAATGAGCTATTTAATTTGCTTTTTTGCTTTAATTTCATTGTAGCAAAACCAAGTTTGTAACATGAACAAATATTTAAAAGATCATTCAAAGTTTCAGATGGTTTCATAGACGTAAAGATNAAATATTTAAAAGATCATTCAAAGTTTCAGATGTTTTCATAGACGTAAAGAAATACAGGTACTAGTCACCTGCCTCTTTGCACTTGCTGGCCACTCACAGTATGTTTCTAATCCTTCCCTCCCTTGCTTTACCCCTCCGATTTTGTCTGCCTGGACCACACACTTCAGCCTAGGCCACTCCCTCAAGGAAACCCAGAGTTCTCAGATACATTATTACATGAAAATAGCCAAACATCTAGCCTAGGTCTGGGCCACAGGAAACCAACAGGAGGAAAACCTTTGCTGGTCCTAAATATTTTGGCTGGAAGTTGGCAACTCTTTTCTTGGGCACCTCCGCTGATGCCAAATGATACATTTTCAAAGGAAACTGAGTATTCTCCTAACTCATTTAACACATGCATAATCAGGAACTAGAAACACCCCTGACATGGGTTTGAATCACAGATATAGATCCTTTCCATAAACCATTACACCATACATTAATAACTTGGTACATGGCTCGCTTGGTCAGGCACACAGTGAACAACAGTTTGGGTGACTAAGCCTGAGGATTTTTAAAGTATCTGGTGATACAGAGGAATGCCAAGAGAGTTATACTCTTGGCATGGCTCATCAAAATAGATGTCATCGGTTTCAGTGGTTCAAAATGGCCCCTTTGCCCCTAAGCATAATAATAACAATGGTAGTCACAAATTTGATATTTATTAGCAGTTTTTTGATGAAGTATTCACACACAAGACACAGCTTAAGGCGAACTCCTATCTACAGATGCATTACTGCTCTTTGACATGCAGTAACTGATTTTTGTTGTTGTTGTTTTTTTATTTATTTTTTTTCTGCAGACATCAGAGTGACCGCCCTGCATGTAGGCTCCATTTGATATTACCAGCATGCATTACCTCACTGTAAGGGGTTTTGTTTTTTTTTACTTCAGGCAATTCTAGTGTAGGCTTTTCAAGGAATCCTTCACAAATCACTGCTCAAATACCACTGACAAGCGATATGGTTGAAATAATCGTGTTCCTATAAAGAAATAGCAGGTGGGGAGAATATATCAGAATATACATGGCAGGAGGGAGGAGATATGTAGGTGTCTAGGTATCTTCTGATAAAATCCAAAGCCACTGAAACAGCAAATTCCATAATCATTTCAACCTAAGTAATTTTTCTATTCTTACAATATTTGCTTACTTACATGAATACATAATTTTCTACTTCTAAAGTCACTGCAGTACCTTTGACTCTTGCAGCTGAGCATGTCATGGAATTAACGAAGACACTTCAGCTTCAATTTGCTTATGATTTATGAAGAAAACACTTAACTTCTTATAATAAAACCCAAAGACGGTTAAGTTTGAATAGCTACGAGTACAATTGCCACTGTTATTTGTATTGTGTTGTACCTTGCCCTGCAATTACAACAGACTATTTTTAAAATTCAGAGAAGATACTTGAATATTTGCCTTGCTTAGATCCCAGAGGCACTCTGTGGGCTGAGAGAGGAATCAGCTCTTCAACAACATGTGCCAAGATGAGAATAACCTGTACTTCATCTTTTACCATAATTATTCTATTCTTCCTGCTGTATGAAATGTACAGGACTATAAGTCATAATCAATGCAAATTACCACAGTCTGGGCTACCCTTCATCTGCCCTGGACATACAGTTTCACTCCTTCCTCACCTATGCTGGTGTTTCTCTGATGTAACAGCACGCTGATTCATGGAACTGAGCCATACAACTGCCTGTCTTTGGTTACACAGCTCTTTCTTAAGGTACCTCAGTATAGAGTGGACTTACCAAACTAATGAGGAATTTATGACAGACTCTCATAGGTCTTAGTACGTTATAGTATCTGGTTTTCCTAATTTAAAAATATTATATCATCTCTAGAACAACATGGCTAAAGCCCAGCAGAAGAACAACTTGAACCCCACACTTTCTGTATTTCCCAGAGTCTTCAAATAATGATATGTCTTTGGAATAGCAGTGTGAAAATTTATCTGTAAATGGCTTCTCTTAGGGAAAACCCCAAACATTATGAGAGTCACATCTAACTTTTATTAAATATTTTCCAGGAAGATATCTTGATCAACCCCAACAATTTCCTCTTTCTCTTTTCCTTCCATTATTACCTTTTTACTCCCAATGTCGTAAACAATACTGGGAACTGCTGAGTGTTCACATTCCCTTCCCTACAAAGATTTCCACCTGCCCTCCATCCCACTATTTCATCTTCTCTGTCCACCTAACTAACTGCTGGTAACTGCCTTCTTCCACTTTCCTTGGCCTACCCACCTGTCCTGCATGACTTACACAGATTTCCTGTCTTCTTTCACATGTAACACATAAAAAGCTATTTGTCTTTCTCAGACAAATATTATCTCAGGCCAAATATTTGTCTGTCACTGTCAAGACCAAATAGTCTTTCTGTTATCCTGGCCAAACCCAGACAACAGGAATACACCTCTACTCATTCATAAACTGGGTTGAGCCTTGTAGGCCTGTACTCTACTTCATGTCACCATGTAGGCTAGCTCTGTAGTCCATACCAGATCTACTCCTCTCAGGTTTTATCATATCCTTTTAGCCATTGCTTTTTCATTCTAAAAATTTACCAAAGGAAGAACATACAGCTTTTAGAACCAGTTTTAGTCCCCCAACATATTTGATGTCATTTGAGCATTACCCATGAGCAGCAATCTCTGACTCCTCGGAGGAAACTGAGATCCTGAGCACTCCTGGCTCTGATATCTTAGTGTTGATCTTCATATTAAAATGCCAAACAAGTGCCGCTATGTTGCCAGATATTAGATTATCCATCATTTGTGACTCATGTTGTCTTTATTGCTTGAACGAAGACAGAGGAGGTGATGATTTCAGAAGGCAATTCTGTGCTTTATATTTATTTATTTATTAATTTCACAGACCATACTGGCTCACTTTGATATTTTTCATCACAAGAAGTAGTAATGGTAATTGAATACAAGGATTGTCTGCCAGCAACAAGCAGACCATTCTTTCAGGAACCACTGGAATATTCCTGATAGATGAAAATCTAAGTCTCAAAATCCAAAGTTTGTGAATGTGGAGGAGCTGCCAGTTTCTGTGACTCAAGATTTCCTGACAAACATCTTGGAATTTCTGTCCTTATGAAGACATGGAGAGGGAAGGGATGAATTACAAGAATTAATAGCAATGGCAATACCAAGAAACAGAAGTAAACAAATTAACATCTTCACCTCTAAGCCTCTTCGGGATATATCCAGATATTAGATCTGTGCTCCAGCTTTTTCTAACAAGCTAACAGTTTTAGCCACTTTCTATTATTCAAAACCAAAATTGTTGAATAGGGAACTTCTGCCTCATGAACTTGTAGACATGGCTATACCATGGGCTTGTCTTGTGTTCAGATTCCAGAGAGAGAGTTTGAGCTATCGAGAATGGATATTATACTAGAAGCTTATAGGTCACAGCAAATTGTTAGTATTGCTGCTGTTATTTCAGAAGCTGTTTTTATACTGTTCTTGAAACTTACAAACAGAAAATACCAACAAAGATGACATTTTGCTGGAAGCTTTTGTGCTTTGAAAATCATTATTTAAGCCTTGACTTTTCTTGTTATGTTGTCACTCTGTTTTCAGACCAGAGCAGTGACTTGCCAACTTTGTTTCTTGGAGAATAATGAAGTAAAGCAGCTGAACATCAGCAACAGAGCTCATGATGAGCTTGTCATTTGAGTTTAACAGCAGGGGCCCCACACTTGGTAATCATCACTACTGCCTAATCTACTGCATGTTTTCTAAGTCAGTAGAGATTAGAGCACTGGTGCTTCAGACATCTATCGGGAATAGAGTTAAAAGGAAATCATGACCATTATGTGTAAAACTAAGAATGTTATACACATGTTAATGTTTCTTTGTTGAATGCTATTGGCCTAGGGAAAAATCTGTTATGCTGGAGTCCCACCTTTGGGAGTTAATTGTAGGTTCTGAAAACAAAACAAGGAGACTATGGGGTTTGGAGGCTTCCACAAACACTGAAACTCATTGAGAACACTTGTTCACAATGGAAGTTTTCTAAGTTATGTGTTTGGGATTAGGTTACTTGATTGCCAATAATGTTATTCTTACCCCTGAAACTATCAAAGTCTGTAATAAAAGAATTGGTTTAAGAATTTCATGTCAAGTTTCTGACCTCAGTTACTTATTTGAAATCCGAAGTTGGCTTTTTGGATCGGGTTGTATTGAATCAGTGCCTGCAAACAGGAGAAACAATTGCTCAATAAAATTCAGAGACAGCCAGCACGCTTAGGACTAAGAGTGTCAGCTTCTAATACATATTTTTATGCCGCTATGCTTCATGAATAAACCACCAGTAGGGGACATTACAGGCATTATAAACAGAAAGTCTGTGAAATAAATTCCGAGACAAAAAGTATCTGCTGGGATGAATTAATCCAATGGTTAATCAAGGTTAGCTTCAGGCCCTTCTCCTTAGGGCTGGCAGAACTGTTCAGAGCAATGTAAAAAACCGAGGCAAAAATGACAAATGCCAAATTTGCATTCCAAAAAGACCAGTATCTCTTGGGACACGGTGGCTTACCACAGCATTGCAGTGAAGCAGACACTGGCCCATGACAGCAATCCAAATGGGCCATCTTTCTGCTGTAGAAAATATTCACTAAGATACCATGGCTCTGACAGATGAGGAAGTTTTGAGAGCTAGATCAGAGTTGAGAGATGCTGGATAGGTGATAGCCATAGGTTCAAATTTAGCATAATTCCAAATTGGGGTGACAATTTGAAACAGAACGCCTCGTACGGTATAGTGCAAAACCAAAAATGCTTTCCCAGAGCCACGTGAGACATAACCAAATACTGTTCCACTGGTTTTGGATTTCCAAAGATGCTGTAACCAGCTGGGATAAGTGAAATGCCAGTTTCCAACACGGAGAAGAAAAAGCTCCAAAATACCTAGCCTATGTAAAAGCAAGTTCCTTGATCTTTCCAGTAAAGCTAAGCAAGTAGTAGTTGCTACGTAATATGAAATCTATCTGAAAACAAATCACTTTATTTAACAAAACACATGTGTGTTAAGAGATTGCAAGCCACCACACCACAAAGATCTATGTAGTTTTGCTTCTTTTTCCTCCTGCAAAAATTTTTTTCAACAGAATTAACATGTTAATGGAAACTACTCTGACTAGATTTAGTTTAAATGCTGTAAGTGCTTTGGGTTTGCTTACAACTGAGCATTTTGGCTTGGGTCCAGTGAAGCAGGTAAGTATGTTTAACTTTAAACACAACAACAGTTCAGCCCTTACAGAAATTACAATTCACCGTGGTCCCTAGCTGAAAATTTCCCACAAGTGGAAACACTCAGTGGGTCACTACCTACTCTGGTCTTCTGATTATTTACACCAAAGCATTGTGTTAGAGTCACAGATGCTGTTATTGCCTATGTATTGGTATTTCCTTACAAAGAAAATGAGGGACAAAACCTGCATCCGATCCTGACATGTAGTCAGAAGTATGTTGAGTAAGGCAAGTGCTTGGGAAGGAGTGCAGTTCACACCTCAGAGAATGTTCACACCAGAACATAACATGTCTACAATGTGCACAACAAAGCATAGCTTTGTCTCCCACTACACTATCTTAGGTTTCCTTTTATATTAGAAGGAGCAATAGCGGAGATTGACTCTGCTGGAGTTTGGTCACAAAGGTCACCCAGCTGTTCTTGTAAAGGCCAGGAGCAAAAACAAGCAACAAAATAAAACCACCCCAGAGTACCCCAGTCATAATGCTATATTCAAAATCCCAGAGACGGGCTTTCAGGCAAATCAGCCTACAACCACTAATGCCATCGCAGCGCTGGATTATCACTATTTTTAAAAGGTTGCTTCTCTTTCATTAATCTTTTGCAGCAGTACCATATTCACATGGTCAGCTTTTCCCAACAAAGTGATTTTCAGCTTTTCTGTGAGCGGGTCCTTTTCAGCTCTTTTCCCAAACCTAGAAAACCAGATTAAGAAATGCTGTGAGAGTCAGACAAGGAGGCAGAGGGTGTACACTGAAGAAATGGCTAAAGGTCTCATACAGATTATGTACCAGACAGCTGGGATTGTTGTGGTGTTCACAATCACGGGAATGGAAGGAAGGTCCCATATTTATTATGCTCTTTAGAAAAGTGTTGATTTGAGAAAATTAGAGAATTGGCAAGAATTAGATTTAGTAGCAGGTTAGCACTACAAAAATTGTCTGCTAGGAAATCTGCCTTCTTTCTGTTTCCCAGCTGAAAGCTGTGAAGGTGCAAGTTGAATAGATCGAGGGAAGAAAAAAGAGCATTTCCAAAGCGGGGTGTTGCCTTGTATCTGCTGATGAAAAACTAGATCTTTGGTCTTAGTCTTTTTACAGTATGTTATTTATGGTGTTCTCTCATGTCAGTCCTTTTATCTCATCAGGTTTCACATGAATTATTCACCGAAGCTCTGGCTATATTATTTGATTGCTCCTCCAGAATGTATGTTAAATTTAGTTATACTGCACTTTTCTTAGTGAAGCCTTATTACTGAAACTCACAGTTTAGCAGGATACAATCCCCTCCTCCCACCTTCCAACTGTGGCTTTTGTTGTGGGTTGTGTTGTTTTTTAACAGAATGCCAACAGCATAGTGCTAGACGGATCCTCCATATAAAATACTCAGAGGCTGCATTTTCATCTAGGTTTTCACCTCTCAGAAAGGTCTTGAATGTCATGAACCGTGTTCTATTCAAGCGTATTTCTTGTAGGATGCCAGCTGCTTTCCTGGCATTAGGCGTGAACGTTGCTGCTAAATTATGCTTCGTAACACTTGCTGACATCTTGAATGCAATCTTTATGACCCTGATCCCCCCCACCTAAATTGAAGGTATGTTGTGCATTATTCCTGCTCTGGTCCATTCTTTCTTCCTTTCACTTGTCCTGTGTTAGAAAACTGAAATAATTGCTTCGACTTAAAAATGTCACAATTTTGTATGTAGGGGCTTGCTGTCTTCCTCCTGGATTTTATAAGCCTTTCTAGCAATGGAACATGAAAAATTATTTAGAAGATATCACTTCTATTGTTTGCCTAATGAAAATTTTATATTGGCATATAAACCTTGTTTATCTCTTACTGCCGATCTTATCAGGACTACAAGCCAAGGTCAGGAAAATGTGCCCTGTGAAATCAGCAAAGGCTTTTTGCATAACCACATGTTGAAATGACGGTGGTCAATAAATCCTTCTATGGAGCTAGTGTTTTAGTAGAGCATCTTCACATTTGAGACTTTTTCTGCATACACAAATAGTCTATGCAGGCAGAGTCCTCCTGAGCATCCCTTTCTGACCTGAGTGGTGTGGAGACTGTGGTTTTTACAACACTCTCAGATGGGATCGACTTGGATGGGCACAGAATATGACATAGGCAAGAATTGAATGATTGATATTAATTGCATAAATGCTCAACGGTTTCATGAGTTTTGAGTGCAAATGTTCAGACTGTCCAAGATTAGCATTATGAAGAGACATACAAAGTTCATAACGAGAATGCTACCTGCAACTGATTAAATTATTTAATATAATTTTGTTTTGTTTATAATTCCAGTTTGAAATCAAGAACATCTACAACCCCAAGCATCAGTGCTCTTCAATATCTAATTTCACAGTTTTCTTAACACATACCTCATGTTATTTATTATAGTCAGTGTCATCTCAACACCTTTGTCTATTCTTGCTACATTTTAAATGGTTTAGTTGGCAAGTCATCAATCATAAATCATGAGACATATTTTAACTTCAACTAAGATCAGTTTAGAAAGAAAACAAGTCTTGTATGGCCTAATTGAGTACATTACTCACATCTATAAGTGATAAATGCCTGTTCTGGAATAGATTTTTTTTCAGAGTTTTGGTATATAACTAGAGACAGAAACAAAATTTTAAGTTTCTTTATGGCCTGGGGCACCAGAGTTATTGATAAATCCAGAGCCTCTAATGGGAAAAAGGCTCTTCAGAACTAAGTTTTGGTGTTCAGGAAGCAGCTATTGTTTCATTAAAAACAAACTTTTATTTTTCAGTTATATTTCTGTCACTATGTAAATGGGAGAATGCTGTCATGTTTTTGAATAACCAAACTTTCCTCTTCAATGGGCATAAATAAGCCAGAAACAATGTTTTTATTTATTCAGCGTAATTTAAAATTTCGCCTCCTTTCAGTTACCACATAGAGACTGGCATTTCAATATTTCTCTAACTTCTGCTACTGTGCAAAAACAAAACTGTTTTTAAAGTGTGAACCCGTATGTGAATTGATCATGTGTTTTTCTCTGCCTGGTGTTAAAGAACTGATTAGAGTAATAACAAATTCATAGTAGAAAATTAAGAAAAAATTAAAACATCAGTTTTATTGTGCAAGGCAAACAAGTATTTGGGAAAGATGGCAATCATTTCTATAATGTAATTTCAATTCAAAAGAAAATAGATAATTTTACTTATTCAATCAAGTCAGATGTACTAGCCACATTAACCAGGTGATGTTCATTTCATTTTACAGGTAATTTATTGCAATTGCAACACTGACTCTGAGAAGGCTCACGAAAATAATTTACCTTAAGTAAACATCATTTGCCACTAATGATGGGAAAAAACAAACTTGCAGAACATTTATAAACAGTAATATCTCTGTCTTTCAGTACACGTTTGGAAACTGATGCCTGTTGTTTGCAAATGAATTAAGTATGGCTTGAAAAATCATTAAAGCCATCTGCTTTGATGAGAAAAAAAAACCTGCTGTGATCATTGTGTTGTACTGACAGAGGCTAGGGAACATTTTACAATATTTTTGAGCATCATTTACCCTAAATCTGATATCCTCTCTGAAAAATGAGCAGTATTATTAGTTCTCATTGTGCCTATTTAGAACTACATTTACAGAGAAAATAGCTTATACAGGTAACTCCAGTTAATTGTTTTGCTGCTCTCCAACAGAGAGATGAGCTTATTTTTCAAACATTAAAATCTGTAATTACAGCAAACTAAATGTTTATGCATTCCTTGGAAACCTTAATCTTCCTCTGAAATGATAGGAGCTAGTAAGCATAAAAATATCATCAGTGTTTTAGCTATAAATTAGATTCCATGGTTTATTTAAATCTAACTAGGTGCAGTTTTCCTCCCAGAATGATCTACAGTTATTTAAAGTGTAAGAAATGAGTAGGGACATGTTCCTGTGGGACTTGGTCTAGGTGATCCAGCTGTGGCAGGGGATTGGACTAGATGATCTTTCAAGGTCCCTTCTGATCCCTAAAGATTCTATGATAATACTAATTTGAAAAAAAAGTAGTATGATGTAAATGTCTCTTCCTGGGAATCAGTGTATGAACAAAGACAGGATCTGTTTATCAAGTTGTTGTTTAGCTAGATAATATACCAGAATGTCACTGTAACTAAAAGCTAAGTAGAAAAACAAGAGATTTGGTTTGTACTTATGTGGTTTGCAAGTTTCTTGCTAGTTGCAAGAAGAGCGGCTGGACATTGGATCTGTGGTGATACAGTAGTGTTTAATAGAGCTGGGCTTTTACTTTACAAGTACATGCTTTTTAGAACAAATCCGTATTATGGATCTAGAAGCATCTTCTAACAACTTTCAGAATCTCAGTACTTCCTTTTTTAAAATCTTATTTGAAGTCCAGTGATTTCAGCAGGCTTTTGTCTCAAGTAGGTTTCAGCTGTATTTCACTGACTGGATTCCACCATGATTGACTCATTTGAAAAGCTGTACCTGATGCACACCTGTGGCATTCTTCTACCATTAACCACACTTTTCTATTGCATTTAACTTTTGTACAACTACATTTATCTCATATATTTGTTAGTAAAATTTGCTGATGATAATACCAAAAGCCTAACTTTAAATGAGTTATATCAGGATGGGTTTTTTCAGTCTTGCATGGAGAGTGGGGGCTGAACCACACACAAAATGCCACTATTTTTATTAACAACTTAAATAGTTAGTGTGGGGCATGTAAGACCGGAGCCAGAAACCAAGGAACAAGAACCAGGGAGCCATTTGAGGCACTAGCTGCTGCCTAGAACGAAAGTAGTTATAGATACTAATCATGCGCTCTTTTGTTATAATCACCATATTCATTTGAGTATTTTGGCACATAGCAAACGCTCCAGTCCTGTGACCAAGCTAGAAAAAACAGGCCCTGAGTATTCCTTTCTGTGATCCATCAAAGTTACAGGTGCTTTTGTAAGTACATAACCAACGTAGCACAGCTCACCAACGCAACTGAGGGGTTTCAATTTCTGATGGTAAGAACTTTCTTGATCCAGTCAAGAACCACATTTGTTTGACCACATCACATCCTCCTGCAACAGGGAAGTACTTCTGTTTACAACCCATTTCAACACCAGATGGTTTGAAAAAAATTCACTTTATTCACTCCTGCCTGTCTACTTCTTTCCATTCCTAGTCTCCTGACCTCTATTCTTTCTCCAATAACCCTTATTCTTTGCAAGGATGTAACTACAGTATGATCTTTCCCTACTTTCTCTGGTTTGCTTCTTCTTGCCTGTGCTCTGCCTTTCCTTGCGGTCACATGTGTACTTGTGTCATACAGATCTCAACAATCATGTTCCAAACATAAGTCAACAACTTAATAAAAGTCTTTGAGGTTTCAGTTCTTCTTGGATGCTTAGGTATTCTTCCCTTGACTCTCACTGGAGCCATTTGCGGAAAACGTTAGTCTTTGTAGAAGGCTGTACAATCAATTACTATGCTTAATAACAGTATTCAAATCAGTGCAATTACTCCCATTTTGTAGACAAACAACTTAATCAGCGAGAAATGGACATGATGGCCACCCATGTAAAATAAGTCAGGTAAAGATCAGAATGAAAAAACAAATCTCTGAGCACACAGTGCTGTGCCTCACCCATTTTCTGTCACTATTTGTAGTCCACATGATGAATATTTTACAAGAAATTTTAGGCAAATTTTATGGTGCGTATACCATAAAACAACTCAACATCTCACATTAACTATTCTATGTTGATTCTAAAACTAAAACATTGTATTTGTATGACAATATTTTCTCAGTTATTCAATGCTGCTTTTAAAGCCAGGATTGGAAATTAAATAGTGACATTTTTAAAAGAGTAGGAGAAAATACTGCATGAAATACTCACATAGTAGAGAGATAGGTGAGATGACCTATATACAACATTTTTCTGTCTTTAATTAATGATCTTTATAAGCTTCTGTGATCAGGTTTCTGTTCATCTTGAGCGACAGAATTATACAGTTGATCCTTGAACATCTTAACCTGACTTTTAAGAATCATTATTTTAATTAGGTAAAGTGCTCTGGATCCAATTGCTTTTATCCCAAAATCTCATCAGTGTTCTCCCATTGCATCTTCCTTTAAAAAATTCTTGGGCTGTGTCAGATAGATACAGATATATATATAAAACAACAACAGGCTCCTAAAACTAGCTCCGAGGCAGAACATTTTGTACAGAAAAAAAATCCATTATTTCAATACTCTTCTACTGTTCTGCTAACCTCTTTCAAAAGCATTTATGTTTCTTTTGCCCAAAAGAAAAAGCTGCTGAAAGAAGGGTGAAAATGGCACTCAGTAATCAAGACACACATGCTTGGGAGGGGTAGCAATTGTTGCCTGTGTGCAAGATGCAAACTAGTGCCAGGTGAAAATAAACAATATAAAACATATAGTATATGCATGTTAGCTAAAATTAAAATTTCTTTTAATCTTCAAATGATCACTTAATATGTTTTCTATTTTATTCTGCTATGCTACAGAATATTAATATTCTGCATTCAAGTTTACAGTCAGAGCCAACTTTTTCCAGCTGGTTAAGAGTTTAAGGACCACTGCCAATACTTGCTGATTCACAAAGTCATGTTACTCATTCTCTCTTTGTCTGTCTTCCACATTTTCTCTACTTTATTCTCTACTTTTCTGATTAGTATTGTACAAAAGCAGCAGTCTTTTCTCTGTTTGCATATTTGTTCCAGAAAAAAACAGTATTGATGGTATGTACCAGAGAATGGTTTGTCTTGCAATGTTCCAGATTTCTATATCAGTAAAAATAAGGCCCTTTTTTCCTGTCTGCTCTGAAATCTTCAATTTTCAATACAGCAAGCGACCAAATGAATGTTTATTTGATTTATTTTTAATATAAGCCATCTTTATTTCTTAAGAACCTGCTAATATTTTCCATCTACTCATTTATTTGCCCTTTTCTTAAACTTAAGCAATGGAGCTTTCCTTGTGACAATATGCAGTGAGAGTTACAAATAAAATTTAAAAACTAGGGAAAGTTAGAAGCTACAATTGTAGGTTCTACAGTAAAGCTCAATATTTGCTAAGTACATTACATCGCTGTATTTTTAGTGCAGCAGCAGTCAAAACCAGATTCAAGACCGAACCTCACAGAATACCACATGAATATACAGTAAAAGAAGGCATTTACTTCAGAAATCTTATTAACACAAACCAAAGTACTATGCATGTCAGCAGGAAAAGTCCTGTTAATATTATTTACCCTCATGTTCACTTGGGCTTAATCTGTACTTTGCATTAGGACGGCTGCAACTCACATGCAACTCCCAGAACACTCAAAAGTGTTGCTAAGAAAAAACAAAAAATAAAGCAGAAGATACTATTTTTGTATCTGACTTTGGGTAATTAATTCAGTCACGTGCATTGCCAGTGATGCTTCTAAAAGCCAAATCAGCACAGCAATGATACAAGAACAGCACTGTTATCTCTGTGGCAAAAACCTTCTTTTCCAGCTCTATAAGAAGATACAGAGAATCAAAGAATCACAGAATCATTTAAGATTGCAAAGACTAACATGACACTGCCAAGACCATTTCTAAACAGTGTCCTTGAGCACCATATCTACATAACTTCTAAATACATCCAGGGATGGTGATTCAACCACCTACCTGAGCAGCCTGTTTCAAGGCCTGATGATCCTTTCAGTAAAGAAGCTTTCCTAATGTCTAAACTAAACTTCCCCTGGTGCAACTTGAGGTGAAACAAAAGTATCTTCATGTCATCCACCCTGAGTACATTCATTGATGGCACTTCTAGCGGTCAAACAATTCCAACAGTTACTGCTGACTCATGAAGAGAGCATCATCTACAACAGCCATGAGAAACCACAAATGCAGCACTTTGGTGTGCTTGGAGCAGCTGCAACAACCATTACATCAGGTCTGCTGGAATGTATGTCTTGCTAATGCCAAGGCTAGCACCAAGTGACAGGTCGGATGCAGACTTGCAAAGGATTTCTCTATCTTATGAAAAACCTCAACATAACTTTTTTCTGACACACCGTTTGTAAATTACTGTAGTTAGCCTATTACTGAAAAAGAGGGCTTTTTAAAATCTATACAGAATCATTTATGTTCCATTCAATTTTTTATCATACATTAAGTAGAAACCTAATGGTCTTTACCCTGCAAAATCCTACATGAGTTTTCTATATGAAGAACTATCGTTGTATTGATAATGATAGACTATGATACTCTCTTGACCATGCCTACATATACAAGGCATGAAAACACACTCTCTCTTGAGCCCTTTTTCCACCCAAATTTGAACAAGTTAACTAGCAACTCACTTCTCTTGAATTTTTGCCTCATTAACGGATAGAGGCATGAAATTCCTGAGCAAAGAAACAAATAAAACTACTCCAGGAATGATTTTCTATCCTATTACTCTAATGACTGCAATTAACAGCTTTCATGTTTTCATTAATTTAAGAAATAATTTGACCTTACACAAATACACAGATCTTTAGGAGTTGGAAAGGATCTCCAGGGGTCATCAAGTCCAACCCCTCTGCTCGAGCAGGATCACAAAACCTACTACAGGTCACACAGAAATGCATCAAGAAGGGCCTTAAACAACTCCAGAGAAGGAGACTCCACAATCTCCTTGAGCAGCCTGTTCCAATGCTCAGTACCCCTCACAGTAAAGAAATTTTTTCTCATATTGAGATAGAACTTCTTGTGCCCCAACTTACACCCATTACCCCTTGTCCTATCACAAGTGAAAAGAGATTGTCTCTTTCTTCTTGACACCCAGTCTTCATGTATTTATATACAGTGATTGAGTCCCCTCATAACTTTCTCCTCTCAAAGCTGAGAAGTCCCAGATCTCTCAATCTCTCCTCATAAGGCAGTGCTCCTGTCCCCTAATCATCCTTGTGGCCCTCCATTGAACTCGCAATCAAGTCTCTATCCCTCTTGAACCAGGGAGCCCAGAACTGGACACAATATTCCAGATGTGGCCTCACTAAGGCAGAGTAGAGAGGGAGAAGAGCCTCCCTTGATCTGCTGGACACTCTTCTTGATCCATCCCAGGATTCCATTGGCCTTCTTGGCCACAAGAGCATGTTGCTGTTCCATGGATATCTTCTTATCCACAAGGACTCCAAGACCCCTCTCCATGGAAGTGCTCTCCAACATGTATTGGTGCATTGCATTGCTCCTTTGCAGGTGAAGGACTGTGCACTTACTCTTATTAAACATCATTAAATTCCTCTTTGCCCATCCCTCCAGTCTGTCCAGGTCTTCCTGAATGGCTGTACATCCACCAGGGGTATCAGCCAGACAACTCATCTTGGTGTCACCAGCAAACTTGCTGAGGAGACACTCCATCCCATTATCAAGGTCATTAATAAAGATATTAAACAAAACCAGACCCAACACAGATCACTGCGGGGCATCACTAGTTATAGGTCTCCAGCTAGACTGTGCACTATTAACAAAGAATCAGAAACTAAGTACTATTTCTCTTAAGTCTCTTTCTCTGAAGCTGATTTAATTCCTGGATGGCAGGAATTTAATTTCTTTGCTATTGCACGACAATAGAATTTTACCTTGTACCTTGTAAGTATTTTTATACAGTATTAATTGATGCTTATTGGAGGCTGAAGGGCTGATCATTTAAAATTGTGGTATCAGGCATGTCTTGCTTTTGGGCCTTTGCAACATGACATCAAATACAAAGACTATTAAAATCTCTTTGTGAAAACACCTAAAAATCAATCCCTTTCCAGGAGGAGGTGCCCTCAAGCATAATCAATACAAACTGGTACAGTAATATCTTATGACACTTGTCAGCTACTTTAAACCTTTTTGCTCAGTAAAGCTCACAAAGTGCTGCTGCCTTCCATCTCCGCTGATTGTGCCAAAAGCTGATGTACTTCTAAATGAGTTGCAGGGGCAAATGTTGCCATTAGTTAGCCCCCTGAAGATGGCTTAAATTCAGCAAGGTTGTAGAGTACTGAATTAAAGTTGGATTTTATCTGTTAAAGAAGGTTGAATTTGTTTACTGTTCTGAAACATTTCTTTCCTCTACTGTCACTGCATTACAGGTTCCTGATGGCAATTTTTGTTCTACGTTTTGATTCTTGCATGCTAGAGAGCCCAGAACTCCAAAGGAATCTAGGCAATGACAATCAACAAGTTCTTTCACTTTTTTTCTGTTATTAATCAATTTTATCAACACTAATTACAAGCCAACTGTTGGAAACTAACTTCTTCAAGAGCTGTATGCCTTGATCAAGTGCATATCTACCAATGACTTGAAATTTGTTTTGTCACGTTGGGTGGTTGTGCTTTTTTATGTGATTGTGATTTTAATACATGGCTGTGGAAATGTCCTGCAGTGAATATTTGAAAAATCTAATATTTTCTCCAGATAACTATGAACCTAGGACCTGTTAAGTGGAATTACTTGGTTCCTAATGCATGTCATCAATCAGTTTTATGCTTGAATATAAGCACCACAAAGACAAGAGTGATAAACAGCTCTAGACTAATATAATGTTGCTAAGTCTTAGGCACAGGAAAACACTTCACTAGCCCAGGATATCATACCTGTATACACATTCAACATAAAAAGACACTTAATAGACTTGTTTAGTGAAAAATAAATGGTTTTTTTTTCTTGTCCTTGTGCTGTATTTCTTTGTCCTGTATGTTCTGACAGCACTCCTGCAGAAATCAGGGAATAGCCTACATGTTAGATGCCAAGACATCTAGTGATAGGAAAAGTGTAGGAAAGAACTGCAGCCTGGGAAAACATTTTTGCAAGGCTGCTAAATTCCAAAGCAGGCAATTAAGGTAGGGATTCAGAGCAGGAACTTTGCCTGAATGAATTGCTCCTTATGAGGGTCACATAACCCTCATCGGAAGAATTCTTTAGAGATTGTGTGTGTGAGTAGGAAATCAGCCACTGAACTGGATGCAGCTGGATTCAGCTACAAATAAATGAATCCTCATGGGACCATTCCTCACCCACATCTCAATATCTGCTATAAAGCAGGAAATATAACTTCTGATTACACAATACAGCAAGGAAGAAATTGTATGGCACTCAGTGCAGTTAGGAACCTCTAAACTGCTTAGGAATAGCCTCCAGTAATTGCTTATCTTTTCATGAGGCTACATCTCCAAAATAACATGAGTGATCTCAACTCAACTGAGGTTTTAGTGAGGTAATGTCCTCTAAAATAAGTTTGTATATGGCTGAAGGTTAATCATGTGCTGAAACACATGCTAGAAAAGGAATCAGCTTTTCCCACCATCTTTGGTGGATAAATGTATTTATGCATCTCCTGCAGTCTTTATAATGTATTAGTCACAAAATAAATACTTTGTGTTTCCTTAGGGACCTGCTCCCCAGTAATACTTATTTGTAAGCAGAATATGCTTTGATGAAGAAACATTGTTAAGATTCTATCAATAGATGAGAAAAAAGTTATTTGAGTGAGGCTCAAATCTTAATATCCCACACATTCTGAGACCCTAGAACACAATTTTAGTTCTCGATCATTTAGGATTTTATTGTTTTAAGAATAAACCTTTGAACCAAAGGTATAAGATTGGACCAAAAATTTACAAGACTAGATTTGTAGATACTTGTATTTTGTATTGTTTCTCTGCCACAGTAGTTTAAGTAAAGGTATTTTAACCTATCTCAATAAGTTTGTATGTCTTCTTTAGCCTCCTGATATGGATATTTTCACAATGAATTACTGTAAAACAGGAAAGAATCAAAGCCAGTTGAAATACATGGGATAAAAAGGAAAAGGATTTTTCTCCTCTGAAGAGAAGAAACAACAGATTACAGTGTTCTGGTGGCAACAGTGGTATAGAATAAGTAATAGCCTGCTACTGCTCAAAAAGAGCACAGAGGAAGAAAAATGAATGGATTGACATGGAGAAGACAGCAAACAACTGAATGCCACAGCCCAGCTCTTCACTTTTAATCTTCATTTGCATTTGTGTTGATTGGTATGACCTTGCTTAATTCACATCCTCTATACAAGAATAAATGTATAAAAAAATAGGACAGAAGCGAAATGAATCACCGTCTTCATAGCAAGTAAATAAAAAAACCCCAATAAGCCATACCAGATTAGCTTAAAGGATGAAGATAAAATGGAGTAGTCACATGCAGGTCAAAAGGATAAGAATTAGTGACCAAGGCACCAAAAGAAATCTTGTAGTTAATGAAGGCTGAGTAGCTCAATAACCTTTTCCATCAGTCTTCACTGATAAAACCCTCTTTTCATAGCTTCTGAGTTAATGGAACCTGTCCTGGGTTAAGACATTCCAAAAGGAAAGGAGTCAGGCCTCAGGGGGTCTCAGATAGAATTTATCAGGCATGAGAAAATGTCTTGGGGAAACCAAAGAGTTTGTTGAATCTATGTCTAAGCACAGAAAGAAGGAAAAACCCAGGCAGGTGACACAAACAAAAACAGAACCTCTGTCACAATGCCATCACACACATTCTGAGAAAAGGAAATGGGCAAAGCATTCTGTAGCAGTCTTTGGCTTTAGGTTGGGTTCCCTGGGTAGAGGAACACACACAGCACAGCAGCAGCAACAGGGGAGACCCACCCCTAGAACACTTCAAACCCCAATTTTCTGACATTCTGCCACAGGTTTAAGAGCTACGAAGTCTTCAGCTTCTTGCGTGGACCGTTCTGTCAAGCTGAAACAGAAAACACCCTTCTTGGCTCCTTCCTCCTATTAACTCAGTCATCCCAGTCTCTTTCTCTGCAGCAAGCTGTGACAATAGCTTCTCTTCCCTCTATTCTGTAAATCAGGATGGTGGCAGCCATGTGGCAAGAACATGACGCCCGCAGCAGGTGAAGGGGTGAACTATAGGATTGCCTTTAGAATTCCACAGAGAGCAAAATCTTACTATGCAATTTACCTTTGACAGAGAAAGCTTAATCAATGACTTCTAGCACACCACCAAATAAGGTTTCCCTGTTTGGGAAAGACTGTGCCTGCCTTTAAGACAGAGAAATCTGTATTCCTAGATAAGGGGAGACAGACTGCTGCCTTGGACAAGAATGTGCTGGTTCAATAGCTGTCCAATAGCGGCTCACTGAAAGTAGCTACCAAGTCTGCACAGGACAACCAGGTCAACAGTTTACAGCGATGGAAGTAATTTGCTTCATCCCCTAAGACCCTTACAGACCCTTACCACAAGGAACCGCGCATACCCAGAAGGGAGGAGTAAATTACATGTGAAGTGAGGACAGGCCATGCATATGTATGTATAGGCAGATTGGGAAATCTTATTAATATGTAACCTTTAACTGCTTATAAACAAGACCCAGAGCCACCGCTTGGTGTGCATGCCTATGGAGGCATGAGCCCCTCCGTGAACTCACCAGTGATAATAAATGAACTACTAGAAACTCCGTTGAGAGTCTGTGTTTTTTTCTCCTCATGTCAATGTGGCAAGCCAAGCAGGAGCCTCTCTACTCGTCTGCAGGACCACTGCAGGGAGCAGACACCCTTGCCACAGCTTAAGACACTTTCTTGAAGGGTCTCAACCATCCGGACCAATCTCCATGGGAACAGATGAATCTGCATCAGGAAGTGGACAAGGTCATTTTAAACTTTTTATGTGCCACAGCCAGGACAAGCCAACACGCAGAGATACCTGCTGCTTGCTATAGTTCCTGTAACAGAGGGAGAACCTGGTTCGATTTCCTAGTGTGGGAGCTAAGGTTGGGACCGAGGATTGGAGAGGAACTACATATGGTAGTATCCAATCTATTGAATCACATACGGGTGCTCTACAGAGTAAACTACATACTGGTAGTTTGGTAGTTTGGAGCCACATATGGGTGGCTCAGGAATAACATCTTTACGGTCCTGACAAAAAGCAGTTAACCATTTCCATCATCATAAAGGTACCTCTTGTGTTGATCTGGGTGTATGTGATAGGAGGAATAATTTGCTTGCCAGCCTTCATATGTGTTTGTATGTGAGTAAGGACATCCCATGGTCATTATTTGCTGAGGGAAAGATAGCACGTTGCTATTGGAAGTCTGTGTGTTAATCTTATTGTGTGTTAAAAAGGTGTGTATTTGTGTGCCAAGTCTTTGCGTACCTGTGTGTGTGTGAGACATAAACTAAGGTATGAAGCAAGAGAGGAGTCTTAATCTGCAGTTTTGTATCCCTGAGAGGAGAACAGCCGAAGAGCAATGAAACAAAAGGTATCAAATGAATGATTGGTGAATGAAGAAAATATTGGTAGTGATACAATATATAGATGGTTTGAAGTGAAAAGAGGGGAGGACAAATCGAGAAAGTAGGGAGAGAGATGGACGAAGAAAGCAGCAACCTATGGCTGCATCACTTTGATATTGATGGGAACCAAGGGAATTCTCCCTAGTGGATCCACTGGTTACATTGGAGCTAGGGAAAGAACAATGAGATGTCAAATTTTTAACAGACACAGGAGCAACCTTTTCAGTGTTAAACCAAGTCTTGACTCCAATAGGGAATGAATTTGTGCTAGTAAAAGGGACTACAGGCCAAATGGAAAAGGCATACTTTTAAAACCTTTAAATTTTAAGTTGGCCAAGAAATTGGGGACACATACGTTTTTATACATGTGGACCTAATTTTAACACCCCCATTCTATCTGTGAAGAAAGTGGATGGGAGTTAGAGATCAGTGCAGGACTTAAGAGTGATTGATCAAATAGCAGAGGATATACACCGGTGGTAGCCAACCCATGTATGTTGCTAACTAAATTTACCCCTGAGCTGACTTGGTTTACCATCTTGGATCTAAAGGATGTGTTCTTTTGTTTACCCCCGGATTCCGAAAGCCAGAGACTGTTTGCCTTTGAAGGGGAAAAGGTACAGTTAACATGGAGAGTACTGCCTCAGGGATTTAAAAATAGCCCTACTTTTTTTGTGAGCCAATTAGCCGGAGACCTGGAGAGATGGGAGCATCCACCAGGACAAGGTGTTGTACTGCAGTATGTTGATAACATACTAATAGCCACCAACACCAGGTTTCATTGTGTAACATGGACTGTAGATATCTTGAACTTTCTAGGACTAACTGGTTATTGAGTTTCTCCCTGAAAGGCTCAGGTGGTTCAAAAACAAGTCACCTACATGGGATATGAGACCTCCACTGGAGAACGAGTCCTGGTATCTGCAAGAAAGGAGGCTACTGCCAAACCCCTAGGCCACAATCTATAAAAGAATTACATGCATTTCTAGGGATGGCAGATGATGCTGACTATGGATTTACAACTGTGGACTATTGGTAAGACCTATATATGAGATGAAAAAGTCAAATAACAATCCATTGATTTGGGATGGAGAAACCAACCAGGCATTCCAACAGCTAAAGAGGGAACTCATAAGAGCTCCCGCCCTAGGGTTAGCAGACCCCTCCAAGTCCTTTCGGCTGTATTTCCATGAAAAACAGGGAATAGCCCTGGGAATCCTAGCCCAGTGTTTGGGACCACGCAGGAGGGCAGTGGCCTATTTTTCCAAGCAACTAGATGAAACTAGCAAAAGATGGCCAAGTTGGAGGGTTGTGACAGCACTTGTTGTGAACATCCAAGAGTCTCGCAAACTTACACTAGGACAGAAGATTATGGTGTTGGTTTCCCATGCAGTATCTACCATATTAGAAGTCACAGGAGGACATTGGCTGTTGGCCTTGTGGTTCCTCAAATACTAAGTGATCTTAGTAGAACAGGATGATGTGGTAACTAATGTCAATCCGGCCTCTTTCCTCAGCGGGCACATGGGAGAAACAATGACTCATGACTGTTTACAAATCATCAGATTTGTAAATGCCAGCTGTCCAGATCTGAAAGAAGAACTGCTTGAAGATGCAGAAGCATCTTGGTACACTGATGGAAGCAGCTTTGTCACCCACAGAGAACAAAAGGCAGGGTATGCATCTACCACTTTGGAAAAGGCAATAGAGTTGGAAGCCTTATCTGTGAACACTTTGGCACAGAAGGCAGAAATCATTGCACTCACTCGAGCCTTAGAATTAGCAGAAGGGAAGAGAACTAACATACTGACAGATTCCAAATACGCCTATGGCATAGTGCATACCCATGGAGTTATTTGGAAAGAGAAGGGACTCTTATCAACTCAAGGAAAACATATAAAACATGCTGAAGAAATCCTCAGACTCCTTGATGTGGTGCCATTAGCAGAGAAGGTGGCTATAATGCACTGCAGAGCACACCAAAGGGTGAAAAACATGCAAGAAGCTGGAAATTCATTGGCAGATCAGGAAGCCAAAAAGGCGGCAATGGGGAACCCAGTGGGTTTACGTGCCTTGATTCCAGACGGTAAGATCCAAGTTAGGCAGCTAACTGACCACCCACAGTATTCTAAGGAAGATAACAAGCTTATTCAGAATCTAAAAGGAAAGAGAGAGAAGGATGGATGGACAGTCACTTCCCAAGGAAAAGTGATAGCCCCAGCAGCAATCTTGTGGGCCTTAATTATGGTCGAGCACAGAAAAACACACTGGGGAGCAGAAGCATTATGTAAACACTTGGCACAGGGAATAGAGGCGAGGCATTTACACACTACCGTGCAGAAGTTACACAACAAGGTGAAGTTTGTCTACAGAGCACCCTAAGGCAGGACAACAATCAGTATTAGGGAAAATAGGAGAGGGTAATTTCCCGGGACAACACTGCAAACCAATTTTTTGGAAGTCCCTAGAAAAGGGGGCCACGGGCTGGGGAATGGCTTTCTGCTGGCACCACACAGGGCCGGGGCCAGTCGGCAGCAGACAGGGCTCTCTACCAGCCCCGGAGCCTGGCTGCGGGCATGTTTGCGGTATTCCAGCCCTGGCAAGTGGGGCAGGCAGACCGGGACCCTGAGCCAGGGCTGTTGTCCGCACTGCAGGGCTCTGAGAGAGAGAAAGGGGGAGACAGCTGCTCGCCCCTGAGCAGAGTCTTTTATTGGGGTGCACAGTAAATGGGAACACCACCCCCCACACACCCCCCTCCTGTGATGCTGCCACAATCCCCTCTCAAACCTTGCTCTCAGTTCTGGGCACTCCCATGACTCCATCCTGGAGCCGTTGTCATTTGTCCACTCAAATGGGCCACTAGGTCTTAATGGCTTCAGCCTCTCTGACAACACTATCTGAGCTGGGGGTCTTTCTACTTCCCTTACAGTCTAAAACAAAAACCAGATACTATTTTGGGAACAAAAGGAGAGGAAAGGTGACACCAAAGCCTGTTTTTCCGAACCTAGAACAGGACCAGAGATTAACGTTCCTCCCTCTGTAAGAAAACACCAGATTCATGACCACCTGAGGAACTTGAACTTATGTAAGTCTAGGGGATCTGATGAGATGCAACCCTGAGTCCTGAGTGAACCGGCTGATATTGTTGTCAAGACACTCCACATGATATTTGAAATCATGGCAGTCAGCAGAAGTCCCTGGTGAATGGAAAAAGGAAAAAAATTAAAGAACTACTGAATTAGCTAACACACTTAGCTCTGTACCCAGGAAGATCATGGAACAGATCCTCTTAGAAGCTATGCTAAGGCACATGCAGTTCAGGGAGGTGATTCAGAACAGCCAGCATGGCTTCACCAAGGGCAAAGCCTGCCTGGCCAACCTAGTGCCTTTCTATGATGAAGTGATTGGGGGATTGGATAAGGGAATTGCTATGGATGTAATGTATCTGGACTTCTGTAAGATCTTTGACATTGTGCCCCACAGTAACCTTCTATCTAAAATGAAGACATCTGGATTTCATAGGTGGTCTTTTCAGAGGATAAGGTTGGCAGGTAGTGATCAATGGCTTAAAGTCCACGTGGAGACTGGTGATGAGTGGTGTCCCTGAGAGGTCCTATTTGAAGCATTTGTATGGAGACCCTTCTCCCTTGGCCATCTTCATCAGTGACACAGAAAGCAGATTGAGGTCACCTTGCAAATTCGCAGATGATACCAAACTGAATGATGCAGCTGGTATGTGAGAGAGATGCCATCCAGAGGGACCTGAATAAGCTGGAGAAGTGGATCTGGGTCATTCTCATGAAGTTCAACAAGACCAAGTGCAAGGTCCTGCACCTGGGTCAGGGCAATCCTTGGTATTGATACAGGTTGAAGATTGTGTGATTTCGAGCAGGTCTGCAGAGAAGGACTGGATAGGACTGGATGAAAGGATAGACATGAGCCAGCAACTTGTGTTTGCAGCCCAGAAAGCAAATCATATCCTGGTCTGCATAAAAAGTGTGATCCCAGATCACCAGGATTCTCCTCCTCTGTTTTGCTCATCTAGAACTCACCTAGAGGCCTGTGCCTAGCTCTGGAGTCCTCAACATGAACCTGTTGAAACTGGTCTAGAGGAGGGCCACAGAGGGTTGGAGCATCTCTGCTGTGAAGCTGGGCTGAAAGGGTTGTGGTTGTTCAGCCTGGGGAAAAGAAGTCTTCAGGGAGACCACACCGTGTCATTTCAGTACTTAAAGAGGGCCTGTAAGGAAGCCAAGACAATCTTTCAGCAAGACCTGTTGTGGCTGGACAAGGGATAATGGTGTTAACTTACATGAAGGGAATTTTAGACTGAATGTAAGTGAGAAAATTTAAGGACAAGAATGATGAAACACTGGAACAGGTAGCCCAGAGAAATGATGGAATCCCCACCCTAGAAACACTAGAAGTTAGGCTGGAACAGGACTCTGGGCAACTTGATCTAGTTAAAAATGTCCCTGCTCATTACAGCAGGGGAGCTGGGACTAGATGACTTTTGAAGGTCTTTTTCAACCCAAAATGCAAATTAAAACATTGTGACTAAATGTTCTTTTTATAACTTCTTTTAACAGTCAGTTACATGTGCAATCCTGCTGTGATACCTGTCCAAATGATTATACTTAACCTTAAATCCACCAATTACTATCCTTTTTCTGGAAGCACTATGAGGGCTCCCCATTTTACAATTGTCAAGAGAGGCTGAAAATTTTTCTATTTAACAGAAATCTGCAGCAAATAAATTGATTATTTTATGGGAGTACCTGGAGTCTGTTTAATCTGTTTTTCATTACAGAATGGTTTCTCACTCCTTTTCTCATTTCCACGTCCATTTTGAAACTGGCCAATGAAAAAACAAAAGCTTTATATTTCTCATTCTGGGTTTTTTTATAAATCAATGCATTTTTTTTCTGTAGGTTTTTTCTTAGAGATATGACTGTTATCAGTTTCTCTTAAATCCACTTCTATATCTTTTCTACAGACTTCACCAAAAATCAGCCTGTGTGCTCCCTTTCCAGAGCAACAAGACCGTCTGCTTCTGAAATATCATAGATTTATTAATAGATTTTATGAACTGGGAAGAATTTACTGCAGCTTTTTTGTCTAATCCTGACAGACCGGAACAAATGTCTTCTGGGATCACACTAAGTTGTATCTTACAGTTTCAGGTTAGCAGGATCATTAATGACATCTCTTAATATAAGCACTTACATATTAATAATGTATACATTAATTACATGGCTATTATATAAAGTGCCTATAGAGTCTAGGTGCATGAATAGTATCCATGTACTGAATTGCAAAGCTATATGTCAACTGTAATTATCCATGCATTTTTAACTTTCTTTTTCCTGCTCCATTGGGCAACCTCACACTCCAGCACTCTGAAAAAATTAATCTTCCTGTCTTTTCTGATAAAGTTTCCTTTCTTTTCCTGCAAAATCTGGAGTTACCTTCCAAAATTGCAGGAGACTAAAGATCAAAATAATATAGTTTAAGACCAGATCTTTCTGAAAAACTGTTCTTGGCCTCTATAAAACCATTCAGAATGAGTGACATCTTAGTAAGCTTTTAGACCCTAAGGTTTTCAGATAAGGAAAATACAATTTTAAGTCCTCAAAGCCTACTCTCAGGGCATTCATGGAGACTGAAAGACATTTATCCTCTAGCCTTATCATGACAAACTTATAACATGAGGTCATTATTTCTGAGTCTTTCAAGAGAAAACAGATTATGACAGTATTATACCTTAAGTTTCGAAAGCCTCATTTTTTGCAGGTAGAAGGTTTCTACAATTTCTATTGCCATCCTCTCAATTTCTACAGCCATACATAACTGCAAAAGGCTTGGACAGACTTAGTGCTGAGGACACTTTAGGTTTCCTCAATTTGGGCTCAGAGAATCCCATGATAAGAGAGACCAAACTTGCACTGTTTCACAAAGTAGAGAATAAAATCATCTTGCTTCAACCACATAAGATCATCTTCTAGAGGTAGTTCATGCAAGACAGGGACCATCAGGTCTGTCTTATAAATTTCTGAAATAGAGTCATAGAATCATTAGGAATTGGAAGGGACTTCAAAAGATCATCTAGTCCAATCGCCCTGCCTCAGCAGGATCATCCAGACCACGTTGCACAGGAACACATCCAGGTGGGTCTGGAACTTCCCCAGAGAAGGAGACTCCTCCACAACATTCCCCCCGGCAGCCTGTTCCAATGCTCTGTCATCCTCACTGTGAAGAAGTTTCTTCTGATATTGATATGGAACCTCCCCTGTTCCAGCTTGTCCTATCACCAAATGACCTTGAGAAAATCCTGGCTCTATCCTCCTGACACCCACCCCTCACATAGTTATAGGCATTAATGAGGTCCCCCCCCAGCCTCCTCTTCTCCAAGCTCAAGACACCCAGCTCCCTCAGCCTTTCCTCATAAGGGAGCTGTTCTACTTCCTTCATCATCTTTGTTGCTCTATGCTGGACACCCTCCAGCAGCTCTGTGTCCTTCTTGAACTGAGGGGCCCAGAACTGGACACAATATTCCAGGTGAAGTTTCACCAGTGCAGAGTAGAGGGGGAAAAGAAGCTCTCTCGATCTGCTAACGAGCCCCCTTCTGATTCCTCCCAGGATGCTGTTGGCCCTCTTGGCCACAAGAGCTGATTGCTGGTTCATAGTCATCCTGCTGTGCACTAGGACCCCCAGGTCCTTTTGTCCTACACTGCTCTCCAACAGGTCAGTCCCCAATCTATAGTGGTTCCTGGGGTTGCTCTTGCCCAGAAGCAAGACTCTACACAAATGATACTAACTTGTTTGAAATCAGCACTTTGAATACACGTGTCAGTGCACACATACTAGTTAACACATCTTGCTGCTTCTCTAAAGGCCCTCTACTTTGATCTCCCTTTGACAAGACCTGAGAGGTACCATGAGAGTCATTGACTTCATAGGCAGACAAATGATGACGCTTATGACACTATTCAAAAAGTTCTAACAACCAAAGAATAGTCTTCTCTCTCTTCTTCTTTTTGTTTAGCATATGAGCCTCAGAAAAAATAAAAAATGCTTGTACATGTTGCTATAAAAGCATTTTTATTTGGGGGAAGGAGCTGTAAAATGTCCTTCTGCCTTCACAAATAAACAGTATGGAAATAACAAGCAGCTAGAGCATGGTCATATATCTCCTTCTCATCCTCAATAAAAACATTATAACACACTGCTCCAAGATGTATTCTGTAATTAGAGCATAGCAACAACAGCATTCAGTAAAGAGTGGGTTTCAGGCTTTGGCTTTAAATCTGAATTTCATCTTTTGACAATAAAAATGAAAAAAATAAATTAGGAGACTTAATAGCTATTACATATTTAAAGGGAAGCTTATTTTTTCTTTCATAAAACAGGGTCATCAAAAAAACCCAAAACCAAATTACCCCCTACAGCCTGAGACATTGGGCTGGCTTACTTTTCTTAGTGTCCTTTTTGCCATGTATATAAGTCCCTTCAGATCCTTTTCTTTAGCACTGATATTGCTGTCTATTTACTCATTTCTATTTTTTTTCCTTATTAATGTAGATGTGGGGTTCTTTTTATTGTGGCCATTGTTTCTTCAACACGTCTGACTGGAATCTCCAGACACATTTTTCTTTTGCAAATTTGAAACCATTTCATAGATTGCAAAACTTCATTGGCTTGAGTTTCTTACACCTTTAGATAGAAAAGGGATCCTGGGTATGCAGTCCAAGAAAAGCTGATGTGCCAGAATAAAAGGTCTCTGGGCAAGTGACTAGATTCTATTATTCCATCTCATTCTAAAGCTAACTTCTAATTTTTATGAGTTATAATTTACAGCTAGCAATTGCCAATTTCAACAAGAGTGAGAGCTATAATGTTCTTTACTTATGCCTAATGATTGCAGAACTCTTTCTTTGCTCTTCCCAACTGGATATAGCCATAGCTGACACACTGTTCTCCTCATGTATGGAACCACTGTCTGTCCCACTTAGAGCTTTTATGAAAATTCAACTCACACTTGCAATGATATTTTAGACTGAAACTATTTTGGGACAATGAGTCAGCAGGTCATGCTTCTTGGCTAGATCCTCTTATATAAATTTTCAGAAATAGAATCACAAAATCACTAAGGTTGGAAGAGGCCTCCAAGACTATCAAATGCAACCACCACCCTAATGCCACCATGACCTCTAAACCATGTTTCAAAGTGCCACGTCTACACTTTTCTAACATCTCCAGGGGTGGAAACTCTGTCACTTCCCTGGACAGCCTGTTTCAGTACTTCAAGCGAAGAAGTATTTGATTTCCAGTCTAAACCTCCCTGATGCCATTTCCTCTTGTCCTGTCAATAGTGACCCCTACTTCTCTACAACTTCCTTTTAGGTAGTTTGTAAGGGGTGATAAGGTTTCCCCTCAGCCTCCTTTTCTCTGGACTAAAACCCCAGCTCCTTCAGCTGCTTCGCACAAGACCTGTGCTCCAGGCCCTTCTTTGGCCTTGTGGCCCTTCTCCGGACATGTTCGAGCACTTGAATGTCCTTCTTTATTGAGGTGCCTAAAAATGAATGCAGTATTTGAGTTGAGGCCTCTCTATTGTTGAGTACAGGGGGGACAACCACTTCTCTAGCCCTGCTGGGCACACTATTTCGGGTGCAACCCAGGATGCCATTAGGCTTCTCAGCTACCTGGGCACACTGCCAGCTCACCTTCAGATGGCTGTCAGTCAATGCCTTCACATCCTTTTCAACTGCAAAGTTGCCCAGCCACCCTTCCCCAAGCCTGTAAATGTTGCATAGGACTTTTGTGACTGAAATGTAGGACCTGGAACTTGATACACCACCTCATACAAATTGACCTCAGCCCATTGTTCAAGCCTGTCCAAGTCCCTCTACAGAGCTTTCCTACCCTCAAGCAGTTTGACACACCAGTCCTGCTTGATGTTGTCTGCAAACTTGCTGAGGTTGCAGTCAATTCCCTCATCCAGATCATTGGTAAAGATACTAAACAAGACTGGCCCCAATACAGAGCCCTGGAGAAAACTGCTTGTAACAGTTACCAACTCAAATACACTCCATTCAACGCAACTGTCAGGGCTCGGCTATATAGACAGTTTTTTACCCAGCAGAGTTTCCACTTCTCCAACCCTTGAGCCACCAGCTTCTCTGGGAGAATGCTGTGGGAGACTGTGACAAATGCTTTACTGACGTCTGTAGGCAAACACCTACTGTCCCTTATCTCCCTGTGGGGTGGGTCAGCATCACCTATGACAACACCAATTTACCATTACAGTGTATGCATAGAATCATCTCTAATTAACAAACATCAGACAAACCATCCTGCCTTTTGTCTTTCAAAACTGTTACCAACTGAAGACACCACATACACGTTTCTTGATGTGTTTTTAAATTATTTTACATGAGAAATTTGGGTCTTGTGATGACTGTTTTTGTCATAATCACCTCATCATATCCAAGCCAGCTTGTCATGAGACATCTGTGTGGATCTACCCCTTCTTTCAGAGATGCCCTGGTCTGTTGATACAACTGATGTAAATGCATGAGGTCACCTAAGGTTTTAAGCAAGACTCCAAACCTGATGAAATTAGGATAGGAACTGCTTAATGTTATCTGTTGAGGATGTAACTTAAAGCATTATAGAATATGTAATTGACAGAGTTGGGAGCAATATGAGAAGGAAAATACATTCATTACTGTGGTTTTCTCTCTCTCCTTATTTTGGAGGGGTTATAACTTCCAAGTCCCACTTCAACACTCTATGCCTCTAAATAGCCGTAGCTTGCTTGTAGCTTGCTATACACAAAACACACACTGAGAAAACACCATGGTGAAGCGTTAAGTGGCAAGGATAGACTATGCACTTATAACTCACTTATTGGTCAATTTTATTTAATTATTTTTGTTGTTTCTTTTTTTTTTTTTTTGAAAAACAGGCAGTTCCCAGTTAAACACAAATGCAGCTGTTTTTCTCTCCTCCCTTTAGAAATAACTCCAGCCCCAATGTCAGCAGCTTCATAATCACATGCAGGTCAACAATAGCAATTTGCAAAGGGTATGTTAGCAAGAAAAACAAAATCTAGAGGCAAGGGATTCCAGGTTCAAGTTTACAGACCTTGTGTTAAACCACTCAAACTACTTGAGCCAGTTACATCTCATCCTTTTTTGTTTCAATTAAAGAACCCAAATAAATTTGGAGATTTCCAAATTTCCAGGAGACACGAAGTCACCTGCAACCCAAGGTCCATCCATCCCAGTATAGACAGACCAGCACCGGTGTTTAAAGAGACTATAGGAAGAGCCTGGCATGTCCTCTGAAGGTCTGGCAGTCACTGCATTAGGAAGAGTTCAAGAGCATCATCACAGTTGTGAATTGCCATTGGCTGTTTCTTCATGAATGTGTTTAAGTAATTTTTCTTACTTTAAGATTTGTGTTAAGCAAAACAGCTGTCAATAAATTTCACGGATTAGTGATTGTGCAGCGTAATAAGGTATTTCCTTAACGTTCCCTAAATGCCTCCTTTTTGTCTATTCTTCCCAATAGATTATTTATGAGATTCTGTAAATTTTGATTCCCTATTCTTTTTCTCCATACCCTTAATGACGTTACAGGCTTTTATTCCTTCTCCTTTACCTGTCCCAAGTTGAATCCTTGTAAGTTTCTGGTAGTACGTAAAGCTAGATTCACAAAGAAACTTTCCACATCGTGTTTAAAAGATCACTTGTAACTGAGCAGAGTATTCCCCTGCATATTAAGAATAATTAACCATATTCATCATGCCCTGCATGCACTGTTCTGTGTGTAGGCATCTATTCTGGGCTCCAAGGTAGCATGACTGCCTCAGCTCCTATAAACTCCTGTAGCGTTACGCTGAAACTCTAAAATGATAATGCAAAGGCATTCTTCATTCTAGTTCTCTGTAGATGCAGATCCAAGTCGTCACTTACTTTGTCTCTCTGCAGTTTCATTCCTGCAGGAAGCAGAGAATCCCAGGTTCAGCTGACAAGCATTTGAAAGATCTTATGGAGAAACCCTTAGATGTACCAAATACTTACGACTGGGCTCAAAAAGCCTTGCAGTACGAAGCAGAGCAGTGGCTGAGATTCTTTTGCGAGTGCAGCATTTGTAGCTACACATCTGTCATACACCTGAAATTTCCAGGTTCTGAGAATGACTGGAAGCTTAGCGCAGTCTTCAAGATTTCTAAATTCACACATGGCCTTCATGAACAGCTGGTAAGGTAGACCAACTCCAAACAACCCAGCCATCATTGAATGTAGAGCAACCCCAAGCCACTCATAGGAGGGACTCCAGCATGTACAGCCTCTAGTACTGGTCACAGTAGACCACTAGAAGAATTAAACGAATGTATACGAGCTTCAGCAGAGAACTTGATACAAAAACAGAACCAGTTGGCTGCACACAGTAGAATTCAGAAGGCGTGTATTTTATTGAATATCAACCTTTATTCTGGTCTCATGCTGTGTCCCAGGTCTTGGTCATTAGTCAATGTTTCTGGGTAATGTAACAAGTGTCCTGTGCATTCCCCACACTGGATAGGCATTTGCACTGCTAACAACAGGCCACAGACTCTGTTAGCATAAAGCTACTTAGCTGACTTCAAGGAAACCAAGCTGATTCACACAAACCCACAATCTGACCCATTATCCTAGAAAATATTATTTCATTTATTTATTATTTTAACGCAGTGGGACAATAATGTTACAACATTTATAGCTCTGAACCACTCTCTGCATATTCCAGTATCTTGTTTGCTCTTTTAACAGCTACCAAACGCTGTGCAGATGGTTTCACTAAATTATCAACAATCACTTCAAAGTCACTTCTGATAGTCCTGTCCTTGGGGATGTACTACCAGGACAAAACACATCCCTGTGCAGCTCTGTTAGTGGAACGCATTTGGCCCACTGACGACAATGCACACTGCCTCCAATTACCTTCTCTCTCTTGCTCTTATCTTGGTTTACTGTCCCTGTACTTATCTTACTCCCTTTCTTATCTAAAACACTGCAATCTTGCAGGACTCCTAATGCAGTTCATATGACTCCTGTTGTTCCCATCTAGTATTACTGTCCCTTTTTGTGTTTTTCTTTCTTCCTTTTCCTGAAGCACTGCCATAACTACTGGGGGCTTAAAAAAAAAATCACTGCTGTTTACAGACTTTATTACTTTCCATCATTTCTTATGATTCACGTCTTTCGAATGTATTCTCTCTGTAATTTAGCGTATCGGTCACACCACCTCCTCTTTCCTGTACCCATCAGCTCTGGATTAGCTAGTCAGTGGGGCCAGATTACCCCAGCAGACTTCTCCCCATCTCTGCGCCTCACACAGGCATACTGAGATCACACTCTCTGGCTTTCTACCTCCATGCAGAGTTCCTTTCAGGCCTTCCAATGCAGGCTCAATCCAGCCAGCCCAGTAACCACCTTAGTTGTGCATGTCAGCAAAATTATCAAGCTCTGAGGAACTGGCACTTCTGACAAAACATCTCCTTCTACTGCTGTCCAGGTCATACAGCCGTGTGCCATTCCCAACAGAATCACAGAATTCAGACTGGAAAAGACTTCTGAGATCATCAAGTCCAGCCTATAACCTAACATCACCATGTTGGCTAGACCATGACACTAAGTGCCACATCCAGTCTTTTCTTAAACACCTCCAGGGATGGGGATTCTGCCACCTTTTCCATGAGGAAGTGCTTCCATATGAGGTTTTAACTGAAAAGCTATCTCATAAGAGCCCTTTGCGGTACATCTAAACCAAGCTCTGCACCCGAGCTTTGATACGAGTGCCACTGCACAAACAAGTGCACTGCTCACCAAAGTATCACGGGCAAGTGAAAAATTGGTTTAAACTATCTTCGGATAGATAGCTAGGTCCTGTCATGGATGGTAGTGTAAAGAAAACTATTAAATCTTGACTTTCATTTTTAGGGCAGCAGCAAGGAACTGTGCTGTGGATTACTGGCAAGCAATGCAGTCTTGGACTCCGAGTATCTGCCTGGTTACCTTGAGTGTGGAAAGAGACATGCATTTTTTTTTTAAACAAAACAAATCAGCTCCTCACTAACAAACTTAGGCTCCAATGAATGGCTGCATCGCCTCCCTACCACCCAACTACAAACCATGGACATGGGCGGAAGTACCCACAGAGCTTTGCAAGAGGAGAGACACGGAGTCATGCCTCAACAGATAAGAAGGCCTGATTATGACCCTGCCTCAGCAGTACTCTCTGGTAACCCCTATTAACAGCAGGAAGCTCATTTGAAAAAAAATTTACACTTCAGGGCATACTACATGTTTCTGACGTCAGCCCAGCGACAGCATGCAATAAGGTTAAGACTGCGGCAGTATTAAAGATGTGATTCATTTCTAGGGTAAGTAACACTACAGTTCTGGAGAACACAACACATGGCTACTGTCTTGGGGTTTACCTACCCCGTCTTTTAGTGATGTTCGTGGTGTCACTTTCACTAAAGAATAGTTCTTTTGGAAAACATCAGTAAGATTCTTTTAGTCATTTTCAGACAATTACATAAGATGGCACAGATATTTTCCTCCTTCCTTCCTTCCTTCAAGAAATTAAATTGTTGTTCAAGGAAGAAACTGCTTTTTCAGTCAGTAGAAGATGAGATAAACTTTACCTACCTATGCAGTCACAAAAGCTGTTTGGTAAGGGGTAGCGTTTTGTTGTCATTCTCTGGTTAGTCTCACTGTTGTAAAATCCTGCTGCCACCAGTTTTCCATTCCCTGCCCTACCACAATTACCACTCCTGTAGCAGAATCAATAGATGCTGCACTGTGGTTCCCCCTTCTGTGAGAATGAGGAGGGCAGGGCTCTGTTACGCATTAGCGTTGCTAGTGTTTTCAGCCACGTATCTTAGCAAAACTCAGGGGACTTTGAACTGGCGTTTCTAAGGCACAGGTGTCTGTTTCCAGCTGCTACCTCCTTTCCAATCAGAGTAGACTCCAACTGAAAAAAAGCCAAACCAACCATACACCCAATAAAGAACCCCAACCCTGGTGTGAATGCCATCACAGGTATTTTTTAGATAATTGATCATTAGATAATGATTTCTTAGAAAATTATAATTCATATAGTTTATACCAGTGTAACACTCCCAGAATGTCTTTTAAGAAGACTACTTGTTGAAGTCCTCAGTGCTATTAATGTGAGCACTGAATAGAGCTGATCATGGGTACTATGACCTGTAGTATGTGAACTGCAGCTAATGCTCTTCAGAGTAGAAAGTACAGCCATTAACAATTGAAAGATTTCCTCACAATATCTTTTGCACACATTGTTCTATTTCCTGCTGTTAAAAAGCAAACAAAAAACCACAAACAAGGCAAGATGATATTGTCCTGTGATGATGGACAATATTAAAATGTTAAGGGCAATAAAACTCTAAGCACCAATCCCAGGGGAATAGTTCCAGGTACCAGAGAATCTCAAAGATACAAGATTCTGAGCAAAGGGCTCTTCACAGGGAATTACCAGAGAAAACAGTGCTTAATGTTCCTGTATCCCTATTTCCCTATTTCCCCCCCGTTACCACAGCAGGCAGCTCTAAGTAAATCAGGCAGCTTTGGTCTGACATCTGTGGTTTCAGAGAATGCAACATTAAGATTTGCAAGGTAGTTGGTGAACGCGAAAGTCTAGTGTGGTCTTGGAGAGCAAAGGCTTAGTATCATGGAAAGTCATATCCTTAGAGTTCCTAAAAATACCTAAAGCAAAGTACCCTAAGCCTGTAATCTTAACTTGCTCAAATGGATTCTGAGGGGATCTGACAAGACCTTATCCGATTTCACCTCTGTTCAGCTACTGGTGCAGCCAAACTGTCATGACCGAGGAAATCCAAGCACCACCAACCATATTCCACAGTGCATGGGTCTTGCGGTTATGTCCTCCCCCCGACAGTAGCACTACCCTGGGCTTCTCAGTGTCCTGGGCAGCACAGAGACGTGCAAGTGAACACAAAAGCTAACTCCATTACTCCTCCTAAAAACCTCCTGTGGTTTCCCCTGCAGTTGTAGCAGAACTCAATACCAAAAATCCCCCAAACAACAACCCAGCACTCCCTTCCCCAGACATCCCACATTCAAATTCAGCAGGGTATTAAATGCCCTGTAAAAATGGGTTCTTAGTCTGAGTCCATATTCCCTCTAAATTTACATCAACAATCCTCCTTCTCTCCTCTCTGTCAGGCAAATACAAAGCTCTGACAGCCTAATTCCAAGCTGTAACTCATGTATACATACAGATCAATTGTACGTACTCCTCACTTGTCTTTTTTTTAGGGATTTCATCTTGCAGACAGCCATTCTAGGCACTGGGAACAGGCTATCATCTTCTCTTCTAAAAAAGCCTTACTGCAGGGATCTCTCTAGTCCAAATGGTTAGGAATCCAATACACAACAATCTTGCAGAAATCAGCTGCCAGATTTATTATTCTACCTGAAAACCCCAAACAAACAGAAAAACCCAAACAAACAAAAAGTGGAATAAAAACAGACTTTAAATAAACCTCTTAGGTACATTTTAAAAAGGGTTAATCAGTTCAGTGAAAGACCTTTATCTTCTGCTGAGAAATCACGTACTGTTGGTCTGATCGCTTGTTTTTGTTCAGTGAGTCACTACCGTATACAGATATATATATATTTCTTCTTAAATATTACACATTTGATGCATTTTCTCCCCCCCCCCTTTTTTTTTTTCTTCCTTTTTTTCTTTTTTGTCCATACCCCATCCCAAATTCCCACATCCTGCCACAGGCAAGAGGTGCTCTGTGCTGACATTAAAGAACCAAAACCAATTCAAGGACTTTTCATCAAAGCATATTTCATTCGAACCTTATTTCAATGGAAACCACAACCTTACCCAACCTTTTCACTTTTATGTTCTACTAATACTGCAGTTTTCAGCTTCTGATTCTGGGTTGATCACTGAAAATTTAAGTGCCATTATGAATTACAGATGACAGAATTAGGTGACATATCAAGGCATACATACACTCCCACAACATAGATTGTCTTATGGGTCTGAATAAATTAAATACCTGTCCAAGTATTTTTGATGCACCTGTGGTTTCTAGTGACCACTACCTTCTTTAATGTTGATAAGTTGCATACTAAAATATTCATTGCTTACACTAGTGTCTTAACTGACAGAAAATTAACCCACCACCTAGGATTCTCTTTGAAATCCAACTATTATGATGGAAATTATTCTTCTTATTTTATGGTGATGCCATCATTTTCTTCCCACTTTTCAGGAACACGGTAAAATTAGGTACTTCCATGTAACACCTATTAAAAATTCAATTTCATGAGACAAAACAAAGCAAAAGAAATCTGTATCTTACCCCCTTTTCTCCCTTCAAGCTAGGAAACACTGTATTTCAGAAAAGATGCTCAAATATTTCAAACTTTTTGGGTTTTTATCAGGGCTTTTCCCTCATTTTACCTGCAGAATAATGTGTGTAGCATGTGTTCACCCTTCTCAAAAATAAAACCGTATGAAAAACATAACAACAAAAAGGAATCCTCAAAATTTAACTTGTCTTCCAAGCATATTTGATCACATTTACATTTAGTGTCCAAAACAAGTTGATTGGTAACATCAGTGCCAGCACTACGTCATACAGCGACTTCATGGTATTTGACAGTTCGTCTAAGTCTCCGTTCCACCAAAAATTACAAAAGGTTCTACAGAGCTTTCCTTAGCAAGCTGAAGCTTACTAGTCATTTGTGGATGCACATAAAAGCTGCTTATAGCACAGCTATGGCGTAAGCTATTTTCTAAGCAATAAATGGTTCAAGTCATCTATTTTGTCCTGAAATGCTACCTGTAGTTACAGCATTGCTTATAAATGGTCATAGTAAATTTAGCATCAAAGAGAATATTACAGAAAAAGACAGCAGCAGAAGCATTAGCATTATCTAGTATTTATATATGTTATCAACATAACACAGCAGTAAAAGTTTTAAATGCATATTAATGGGTACCGTGTCTAAAAATTACTGAAGTACCTATTTAGTGTATTGGATATTTTTCTCAAGGAGTGCTTGCTGTGTCTAAACAGCATAATTAGATATGTGACTTAGTACAGTTAATTCCTATTGATTAAATAACTTATTTATGTACCAAAGGAAATGGAAGGATAGAAACTGTTTTCTCCCTCCCTATCATGATCCTGTAGTTAATGCTGACATGATTGTCAGAAAGCCTACCACATGTCATTACTACCCTCAAATGGATCTTGAAATGTCTAAGCAATAGTGTGGGATGCACACGTATAGCAACATGGCACCAGATACGGCGTGCAACTTGCAGTTTGGAATTAGGCATTTTTTTATTTCGCTGCTTGGTCACTGCACTTATGGCCACTCTGTCAAAAAAAAAAAAGATAAACAAAAACACACAACAAAAAAAGAGAAAACCTCTTGAGACACGTGATTGTTTTCAGAGGCAAGGTGTGAGGTCTGCTACTGCAAGCTTCAAATGAAATGCTATGGTAGATGCTTTGCTTCTCTTATAACTGCAGAAAGACAATTAAGAATGGCAAGAAACCAATGCTCTAGGCATGCTGTGCTGATACCTTCATTAAGTGGTTATTTTGCACAATGAGAATTAACTGTACTACGGATACCCAGAGAAAATGTACAATATCTTATGTTGATATGAAACAAAACAGACATGATATAGCTTTTTTGTACTTAAAACCTGTATGTTCCCTTCCTAAACTTAAGTAAAAAGCAAACCCACCCTTTTTCTCCTGTTACACAGAATAACGTTTAGGTTCCAACCCTCCCCTTTCAAATAAAGTGCACTGTCCATGGCAGACCATAGGAGTAATGCAACAGGAAAAGCCCCCTTTAGTGTACTATTTAAAAAACAAACTGAAGTCGATTCAGCTTTCCTCTGGGTCTTGTGAAAGAGGAGAAGCTCTAGGGAAGGGAAAACATCCCATTCACTGTCACTGTTGTTAATAGACATAGCCTTCATTATAGGGGTGGGTGTTGCAGCAGCCACCGTCCTGCACGTAGACCATGCTCTCATCAAAGTGGGACAGAGGCACAGTGTCCTCCTCATTGATGTGGCGCTCCATATCAGTCTTCAGTAAGGGGCGCTGGTTGTCTGGAAAAGCCATGGAGAAAAGCGCTTCAGGGTCGCAGACAAACTTGTAGACGTATCTCTCTCCAGCCACCTTAGGACAAGGGGGAGAAAAAAGTGCAGGGTGAGGCATCGTGGTTTTGCAACTCGAAGTTCAACAGTCTTGTTAAGAAGTCACCTTTGTTACACAATTAATAATGCAGGAGAAAAATTGGTAAGGCAATGACCTAGCAAAGACAGCAAGGACCAGGCAGAAGCAGACTATGCAGAACACTCTTCGTTTTTGCCAGACACGATATCCTGTGGAAGATGGATTAGGCATTGTAATTCTAAACATTTGCTCGCGATCGTTTCCTATACATAACCACAAATGGAAACTGCTCCTCTTGGAAAATGTAAACAAATTGTCACTACTGTGGCAAAATAAAATGACTAAGTTCAACGCTCTTTGTGCAAAGTGGAAAAAAGAAACACAGTACACGATACAGATCTGCATTTCTTTTTAGGCAGATTGATTCATACTTACGCACAAAAGCACTTAAGCTATAGTGCATGCTGACTGTACAGGGACAGTATAAGCAAACATGCAGGCTAATATGTACTTAGCAATTGCTCATGGAAAGCTGGGATACTTAGGCTTGCTTACGGAGGGGCAATTTGTTCACAGATCTTCAAGTTTTCCTTATTCATAAATAGCACTGAATGTCTACGCTACAGCTTCCTAAAAACTGAGGCATGGTAAAACCAATACAGAATTGTCATCTAACTTTAAAAACTAAAGAAGTCAACAGTATCTTCTCAAGACTCTCATTTGAAGGGTTATGTTAATAAATACACTCCGTGCTGTGTGCACACTGTTAATGACATATTTATTTTAAAATACTTTAATAATCTACTTCTCGCAACTCTAGCTAGTATGACGTTTGAAGTGAGTGGGCAAAGGGGGCAAACGTGCTGCAGAATTAACTATTTTTATGTGTGCAAAGTCAGTCTTAAGCACCTTACATTTTCAGCTTATTCATTCTGCAAATAATAGAGAGCTTTGGTAAGTACATGTTATTTTTTTTGATAGTATAATTGTTTTCAAAGAGGAAGGAAGGTACACGAAGAGCCTGGAGTAAATATCGCTATGAATCCACAACCACCATTAGTTTTTAACATACACTAACTGGTCAGAAAGGATGATCCCAGGGTAAACCTTAAACATTGCTATGCCAGAAAAATAGTAACTTCTTGTAGATAATAAAGTTTAAGAGGTATCAAGCTAGCTGTTTAAAAGTACTTGCAAACTTTCCATACTGAACGGATACGTGGGTTATAGTACTCTAGGATTCATTAAGTGTGGCCAGTAGGTAGGTCTAGAGAGGTCATCCCCCCACTCTACTCTGCCCTGGTGAGGCAGTACTGTGTACTGGAGTTCTGGGCTTCCCAGATCAAGACAGAACTACTGGAGAAAGCCCAGGGAGGGCAGTGAGGATGACTAGGGGCCTGGACCCAGTCTCTGGTCTGCTTTACAAAGCCTTAATGGAGTTATGTGACAAACAAAAATGGATGAGGCAGTCCGCTACTGAAAAGCCACAAGCTAATACTAGCCCAGAATGTTGTCCAAGGTGACTCCTGGACAGTGAAAAAAGAAAAGCACTACAGTGAACCCAAGATCAAAGCCAGAAACCTTGTAACAGGCAACTCCAAACCAGCAACACTTCACAAAACCAACTGGAAGAGCTGCTGAGTAACTTGAGCTGAGAGCACTGTTTCAATTAAAGGAACAGGCGAATTGCAGGTTTAAACATGCTACTCACCACAGATCACAAAACCAACGTGACCTGTGATATCACATTTTTTACGGCAAAAGGTGTTCGTTATGATCTTAGATCAAAGCTGCTGGTTTCATGGATGTAGCAGACAGGTCTCTCCTATTTACGTAGTAATACATAGCATGATGTAAAAGCACACACGGAAATCAGCAGGTCACAGCTGAATGTTCAGCTGCAAGCTGTGAACAAAACTAGGCTGTTACATATAAATTGTTAAAATATTTCTCATAATTCAGCCTATTATAAAATATTAAATCCCACTTAAAAATGGTATTATTACAACACTATTGGTAAAATATTAAAGTATTTGGTGCCTTAATAGGTGTAATTTTTCTCCCCTATCTTGTACTTATTAAAGCACCCAAGCACTGGGCAGCTAATTTAGATCTGCCAAAGATTATTCATACCGTACTCTGGTGTTTGCTCTTCCCAGGTGCCAGGAAGTTCTTTTGACTATTTTTGCATGTTACCTCTTTCCCTATAATCATGATGGGCATTGTGTGACCCAAGACCACAGAGAGTTTTCACAAGGAAAAAAATAGATGAAAAAGGTCAGTGCTCTCCAAAATAGATTAAAACCCTTCCTAAGCAATGAAGTTTTTGAAGTACTTCTCATAAACTGACTTACGGATCAACAAGCAAAATGCACTGGTGAAATTTAACACAAAGCTAGCTACTCACCTTCTGCATGATTCCCTTTTCATAATAATAGCGAAGCGATCGGCTAAGTTTATCATAGTTCATAGCTGGCCTGTTTTTCTGAATCCCCCAGCGTCGTGCCACCTGCCACAAAAATGGATTAGCACTGGTTTGTAACATGCATTTAACAAGCAGATGTTATCATCAGGTACTTTATTTGGGGATGAAGAAGGGGGAACCTGGAGGTGCAATGTATAAACACAAGAGCAAAGGTTGCTATGACCGGAATTTCCCCATGTTCTACCATGATTTTTAATTGGACACACAGTCATACAGACTTATTTGCTAACATGGTAAAGGGTCAGGGCGTTTATTTTGAGTTTATTGTTTACTAAAGAAATGAAAAAATGGATGAAACAGATGAGAGACAAAGAATATTTATCAAGTTTCAACAGAAAACTTTCTTGAGAAATTAAAGTTTTTCTTTGATACTGTGGATAATTCGCACTATTCCTGTGTTTTCCTTGCTATCAGAAAAATCTGTTAAACACACAGGCATACACACTTAATTCATACTAACTGTACTTGAAATCAGAGATGACATTATAAGGAGACGAGTAATGAGCCAACTCCCTGTCTTAAAATACTCATTTGACAAAGAAAATGAATTATCAGAGGGAGCACACTGATCACTTGAGGGAAATATATTGTAGTACGAAGAACAGGAAATATCATACCTGCAGTTGTATAATTTCCCTAAAAAATAATAAGGGATCTGCACATAACTTCTGAAGCCATTCTACAGAGAACAATAAGACTTCTGCTCTGACTTATAATTCTTACTTGCCTTTATACTTCCTGTTTCATTGCCAAAGGTAGCTCTGGACAAAGAGACCTTTTGTTTAAAAAGCTTAACTGCTTATTCCCCACCTGAAATCATAATAGGATGTTGGTGACATTTCAATTACTGGCTGTGCAAATGACTATCATGTTACCAGAGGGGGGAAAAGCCTGAGATGACAAACTCTTGAAAGCACTTTTCCTAAAGATGTTTGAGAGGTACATACACATTCAGCTCCAGAAAAAAGGAGTGTGCAGGAAAGCAGTTTGTTTGCATCCTGCTCTACCAGACTTTCCCACAGGTGTCTGAAGCTTTTCAGTGCAAGCTATAGATGATAACGTACAGCACTGAAAATGCAAGTTAAATAACAATCTAAGTAACAACAGCAAAATCCGTTACTGTGATACCCATCTGGACAATAACTTTTAAGATTTATTTTGAAAGCGTTATTTCCTTTCAGTGGCGCAGCTTTACAAGCTTGTACTCTATTCAGCTATGGTGTACTTTCATATGTACAGCTCCAACCATGTCCATTTAGTCCAGCAATAGAGTTGACCTAGGTATGTAACCTTCATTTGTATATGTATCACATAACACACCATGTAATTCATGGCACAACACGTACCTACACACTTTTGTTTATTCCTCCCAAGTCTTTTTGTGCAGTATTCATAGCCCTGAAGTCCCCAACATAACAGGCTTGCAAATAAATTAAATTACAACAAAGATAACTAAAACAAACCAGTATTTGAGAATATGCTACATTACATTGTATTTTTACGTTCCTAAATAAGCCAGCAGGTTCAGAATTAGCCTGAACTGCACATTTATCAAGCCTTGCTCTGTGAAAAGGACTCAGGCTTCCAGTCTTCTACTCCACCTTCCCACTGAAGGCTGCTGTCCCTGTGAGTAGGCAGCATAAACAGAACAATGCCAAATTCTTAGTCTTCACAGTCCACAGTTACTTGCCAAATGAACTATGGTGCTCAAGGCTCTTATACATATTCATTTCTATTGTCACCATTTTTACAAGGGCATAGAGCTCCAGAAGGGATGGGATGGAAAGGTTCTGTCACTGATGGCCTAACCTGCCACAGCTGAACCAACAAGGTCTTTGGCTTCCCTTCAATTTACCCCTGGCAACCAACAGAAGAGTGCAACTTCCCATAGGCTATTCTTATTTTAATCAACAGTTTCCACCACATCCACTACATTCATATGAAAACAACCTTGGGTCCTCTGTACTAGCTAAGAGTGCAAGGGAGTTTGTGGAGAGGTAAGTTTCAAGTAGCCTGCCTCCAAATCTACTGCTACAAAATCAGACAAGCAGATATCTGGTTAACATAACTCAGGGAATTAGAGAGTAAGAAAACATTAGGGGTTTGTTCTGCTACTTTCCCTTTTTTTAGCTAATAAAATGTACAATGTTTTTGCACCATCTGCTGGAAACCATTTTTCAATAAATCTCTGAAATCTTGAAAAACTCTGGATGCACCTTAAAGGCAAGACAAAACTCAAGAGGGTAAAAAATTACTGAGAGACACCTCAATTCATCAAGATTCAACAAAAGTCTTTCCCTGTTCTGGGGATTTCACCCAGATTTGGGCCAGGTCACACAACTAAGAAGTCCACATAGGCTGCTAATGCTGCAGACTTGCCCGCAAAATTTCAGTATCAGATTGACTAAGGCTGTTCTGTGGTGAAATCCTCAAGTGCTAAATGCCAGGATCTGGCCCAGTGGCTGTCACTAGTTAGGGGGATGTTCAGACAAACGAGAGCAGCACACTGGTCCTTCCAGCAACCCTTCCCTCAGCCAGACCACAACAGGAAGGAAAGAGACCTAAGTCCTGTCACCATCCCCAACTACTATATCATCTCCTTACGAATGCTGGGAGATGATTTAAGTTTAAATGCAAGAAAGTTTTCTGATTGCTTATGCAAGCAGATGGATGGAAAATGGCAGAAATAGCTGGTGGACAGAAGAAGCAGCCTTAGATTGCCCAAACCTTCCTACTCAGCTCTAACTCAGATCCAGACAGAAAGTCTCTCTATTACTCAACCCTGTCCAAACGGCAAAAAAGTAAACTAAAATGATAGTGGTGTTTGACAAGCTAACCAAACAATCATCAGTATTACAATAAAATTCATGTACACTCCATTTTCCATCAGTTTCTCTGGCTGTTAGAGCACAAGATAGATTATGTAATGTTACCTAGTCCAAAAATCTTTATGCAATGAAGTGTTCAACTGTTTATCACACAAGTGAAGTAAGTCACGCTTCAGCAAATGTTCACAAATATAAGTAATCTTATCTACCCCAAAAGGCGTTTCAGAAGAGCTGTGCATCTCTGTGAGCCTAAGATCTAAATTAACAGGAGGATTTTGAAGACGACTCTAAAAAGACATGAAGTTAAATAACTTTGATGGGATTTTACTGCTTGACAATCTTAACCTCCTCCTTTGGTATCTGTCAGACTTGGGGTATACAGCTTAAAAGTTCTTGGTTCTCACATTCTCTGAGAGAATACTATTTAGTGGTAAAAGACTTGTGGTTGAGTAAAAGGGTTGAGTTTTCAAGGGATTTTAGTACACAGTTCTGAAAAATCTGGGCCCCACAAGTGACGCTGAGTATTCTGTAACTCAATACTTGCAATATTTTTATTATTTTGTGGGACTAGGAATGAGGTCTATGCTCAAGCACACCTCTGTCCTAACTCAAGCACTTCTCTCATCTGTCATTTCTATCACATCTCTAAAGTGCCACTGAAGCAAAATATTAAAGAAAAACAAAGCATAAATCAAAAGGCGAGTGATGAAATTTGCAGAATGGGGCAGTGGATGTCAGGACATACTGCCCATCTAACATACCTCCTCTGGCTCAATCAGCTTGAATTCCATGCCTCGGCCAGTCCACGCTATGAAGTGAGAATTCGATGGATCATCAAGAAGAGCTACCAAAAACTGCCAAAGCTGAAGCGAGCCTCGCCGTTGATATGTGGGTCCCTCACGGTACATGCCTGGCTCCTGTTTGACATCACCTGCACAGACCAGCAACAATGTCAGATGAGTAACACACAACAAGTATCATCACTTGGTTTGTCAGATAAACTAGCAAAGCCATTGCTGGGTTTAATATTACAGAGGGAAAGAATTCTTACTATCCAGCCAGCCATGAATGCAACATTCTCATCTACTGGTAATTGGAAAAACTCAACAATAACAGATTAATATAGTAAAAAGTACCTACATTCAGCTATGAGTTATGCCTGAATATTAATGTATCTACTATTAACTGTATATATTTGTACTTTCTACTATATTTGTAATATTTAAATATATTTAAAAAATACATGTATTTATACCTAAACCTACCCCCCTTTACTTCTGATATATGCAAATCTCACCTGCAAACCTTTTTGCAAAACTTTCTACCTGAAATTGTATCTATACTGCGTGCTCTACCTGAAAGAGCATCAACTGGCTTTGAAAGCAACTCTGATGCCTAAAGAACTGCGTTTGTGTACTATGCTCTGCACAGGCTCCACTTTTGGAAAGGTAATACATGCTTCATAAAGCTGCAAAACCCTACTGAGTGACACATCTTTTGCATGAAAATGCTTTTACGGAAAATTTGACAAAGAATTTGACTTGGACTTAAATAGCATGTGCTTTATGTATAGTTATGCAAATCCTTAATTTCAAGTCCAGAGAAAGCTTTTAAAGAACAACATTAATGCTCTGTTAGCTGTTCCAGAAAGTGCCAGTGGAAAAACATCCTGTTACACCAATGCTATGTCTCTGTTGCTTTTAAATCATGTTCATACTGAACAACTAATGCAACAACAATAGCTGAAAGATCTGATACAGAAGCAGAGGGGTTTTTTTCTGTACACAGTGACAGCAATCCTTAGATATGCTGGTGAAACTCTTCATTTCAACTACCAGAACAACAATACCGTCCAATAAGCAGCATGACCTGTTTAATACAGAAAGCCAGGATTTTACATTCATCTTCAATATTAGGATGCTCTGATGGCCATTACAGAATGGCTGTGTGTACTGAAAGTAAGAGTAATAGTAATATTAAAAATGAAGCACTTCCTTTTGTAATCAGGAAAGAAAATTGAGTCAACAGCTGTGTGAATCAAATAAATCAACACAAGGATTTTTGGTTTATGTGAGGTTCAAGTATCAGTCCTGAAAGGACTTCTTTTCCAGTATTTTTCCTTTAATGATAGCTGAGCAGTGGTCAAACAGCAAAAGCAGTATTACAGAGGATGAGGTTCTTTGCCTGTGTCAGTCATTGATTTCAAAAGAATCAGCCGAGAACAGCAAATATCAAGACCAGTCCTGGGCTTACTTATCCCATTTTTGCATTACTGCCCCAAACATGATGACAGATATTCTCTTTTTTCCTCAAGAGTCATCATACAAGTATAAACACACCTATTTGTATCACAACATTTCTTCTGGATCAATGGGCAGGCATCAAAGCTAGCAGCAGACAAGAAGTCTGCCTGGCAAGCACACGTATTTCCAAACATTTATTTCTTTTACTTTATTTGTATTACTTTTCCATTTTTATTCCCTTTCCTGTACAAAACCCAAACAAACTCTTTTTTTTTTTCCAAGGAAGACAGACAAATACCGTTCCTGAAGAGTTTTAACTTGCATTACAGGGTCTGATTGCATTCCCATAAATATATATATGAATTTGCTGCTGGTACTGAAAGCAGCCAATTCACAATCACTTTTGGGGAAGAAATGTCCTCTGAATAGTTGTTTGGTTTTTTTTAAAAAAAGCATTCATTCCAAAGCCAGGGTACAAAGTAGACGTTGAATAAATCACTCTTTCAGTGATTATGCCAATCCAGTGGTAATGCAATATTGGAATGAGAAATCCTTGACTAGGTCTAGTATTATTTGATATCCTCTACTTATTTCTTGCTATCCCTTACCAGCCTTGCATGTGATATCTGAGTTTAATGAATGTTTAATTTTTTGGGTTTCTTTCATTCGAAGTCTCAGATTTTTCAGCAAACACAACAAATTCTGCTAGACACACAGTAGTTCTGTAATCCACAGAACAGGGGAAAACAAACGATAAAGCATGAAAAAAAACCCAGGAGTTGTCCAATTCTACTTTTAGCTATGGTCAGACAACTGTTTACAAGGTTATCAGAAAATATCTGATCTTTCCTGCTGAAATAAATAAAGCTAGACATACAGACACTTAAACTTGCTAGCTTCTTTTTGTAAGTAACAGGTCTCCTAATTATTTCCCAAAACTGTAATCAACTGAGTTACACCAGGAAACTGATTTTACTTCAGAGTAACTGAGATCATTTGGGCCATTTATTTTAATTGACCTCAGAATCCCTCTTGAAAGAAAAAGAAATCTGTTGGAATAGGGAATGTTGTGAAAAGATCATTGATTTGTTATCAATCCCACTGAAAAATAAACCACTAGTGCAGTGTTTAACCTAGCAAATACACTGACACAAACACAAGAATGCCCCACACACTCACTCCACACTATTTATCACTCCACAGACAGTGAGACAAGAGGCTTAATCGTCAGTAAAGCCAAAGCTGTTTTATTACTTGTAAGAACAGCTTTCATTAAATCACAAACAAGCAGTACATGATCATCAGTGCAATGGAAATCCTCTTATTACTTCTCAACAAACAGTACAGGAACTGAGCCCCTCTGCTTTGCCAGCATCTTTAGCTGGCAAAAGTTGAATGACATTCTATTGAAGAGGAGACTTTGGTTTCATGAGGCAAAGGTCAGCTTTGGTTGGGTGCACCACAAATGGTTTGTTCAGGAATCCTAAATTGGAACGTTACTGAGCTTTTTTGATCAGCAACAGAGAAAAGCAGCTCATCTCTTCCTTTTTCATCTCCCCACACAAGAAAAGAGAGATATGTCATACATACCGTCAAACTTCTCTGGAACAACACAAGTGTCATCATAAAACTGCCTAGGTCCCTTTTCATACATGCAGCCTGTAAGTTGAAAAGATAGAGGTGTTTATATAAAGATCCATGGGGAAAGAAAGGATTCTAGTATTCCCTCTGGCAAAAGCCTAAGTCATAAAGCAATCAGTTTAATATCCCGCACCCTTTACACACTGCCCAGTTGCAACATTTTGGCCTCAGTACAAGGGTGTTTAATTAATGTGTGCATTCCCAAAAGACTGTTAATCTCCACCTGCAAAAATGAAAAAGCATCTATTTTCTCTATTCCAAAGCAGAGAACAGAGCTCGTCTCATTTCCTGTTTGAGCCAGCATGGCTTTGACTTTTAACCATTAGTTCCTGTGGGACTCCTCCCTACAAAACTAAAAAGCCCTCCATTTTTCCTCCTTACACTCACCAAAGTCACCTCTCAATGTTTCTTCCAATTAAGATTATTCTGTAAAAATTAACTTTTGTCATCCAAAGACACTCTCTGAAACCCTGTGCTGTTTCTAGCACTCTCTCCTGTACACGCTCTTGCTTTTCAGTATTACTTTAATGCTTTGCTTAACCAAAACTGAACTGCGTGTGCCAGTATTGGCCTCACCAGTGCTACTTAGGATGACAAAACATCTCCTCCTCTCCTGCCTTCCTATGACCCTCCTTTTCACTGTACTAATACTACAGAAGGCTTTTCTAAAATACAGTTGCAATGTTTGGTTGGGCTGGTTTCCCACTGTGAAGTCAAGGAGGAGGAAACCCATTTCAAAGTCATTTTTTCCTATATACTTCTTCCCAGTTTCAGAGGCCTGGTCTACATTCAGCATATTAAAAAATCATTTTGATTAATGTGTGCAGCCTATCAAACAATTAAAATGGCTTTGTGAGATTGCCCTGTGCTGCCTGCTTTTTACCACTCTGTCTACCTTTGAGCCATGAAGTTACCTATTAACTTTGTTCCATATCTTTACTAAAAAACGTTGAATAGCAACACTCCCGATACCACTTCCTACAGAACTATAATAGAAACAATCCATTCAGAGATGATTGCAGAGGGATAGATAGCCACTTTAAGATCTGTCAGTTGGCCAGGCTTTAATGTATTTATGTGTACTTTATTAATTCTGCTTTGCGCTAACTTCTTAATCAGAATGCAATGCAGTGGCAAACTGAACGTCATAAAGTCTAACTATACAGAACAACTACCTTTATCAATCAAACTTTTAATCTCAGCCAAGAACAGAATCAGATTTGACATGACCTTTATTCCATAAAAACACGTTGATCGATTTCCAAATGCACAAAAGGTATTTCTTGAACATCACTGCTTTTCCTATGCTATTCCTAACAATTTCACCAGCTACAAGTACTTCTAGGTCCATAGTAGCATGGTCATTTTTCCCTCCTGTTTGTGCTGTGAATGAAATTCAAATCTGTTATCTTAACCCTCCAGTTTATGGATTCTTCCTTGATGTCTTCCATCTCCATTACCAAGTTCCTCTACTTCAAACTTACAAATTTCTACCTCCTGTTTCAGCTCCTTTCTAAATACTACCTTTTATTTCTATTTTCTGCCTTTGCTCCCCCCACCAGAAGCAGTTTGGCCTTTAACCAAATTTGTTATTCTTCCATTGTATCTTTTAACCAGAGAATGAAATCTTACTAGACCTGGAATCAGACGTGTCTGAATACTCATCAATTTCAAAAGCAGTTTCCCTCATGTTTGTGAAATTTGGCTCACGGAAGAACAACAAATATTTTCTAAACTAACAAGACCCACCAAAGCAGGAGACGGGATGGCACAACCTCTCTTTCAGTGGTTGCCTTTTATCAGTTCTGTCTGCGTCATTATTCCCTCGAATACTGTGTTCACTTTTGGGCACCTCGATACAAGGACACTGAGGTGCTGGAGTGTGTCTGGAGTGGGAAACAAAGATGGTGAAGGGCCTGGAGAACAGGTCTACAAGAAGGGGCTGAGGGAACTGGGGTAGTTGTAGTCTAGAGAAAAGAAGGCTGAGGAGAGATCTTACCACCCTTTACAACTACCTGAAAGGAGGCTGTAGAGAGGTGGGGGTTAATCTTTTCCTCACAAGTCACTAGTGATAGGAGGAGAGGAAATGGCCTCAAGCTGCACCAGTGGAAGCTTAATTTGAACATCAGGAAAAACTTCTTTGCTGAAATAGTGCTCAAGTATTGGAACAGACTGTCCAGGCAGGTGGTAGAGTTGCTGACCTTGAAGGTGTTCAAAGATGTGTAGATGTGGCACTTAGAAACACTGTTTAGTGGGCTTGGGGATAGCCAGTTGGGCTTGATGACCTTGAAAGTCTCTTCCAAACCTTAATGAATCTCCAATTCTATGATTCTATGATTATTTTAATGAAGTGCTTTTACTCACAATTATAAATTTTGACAATGATCTAAATTCTGCCCTACTGAAGTCACTGAGAGTTTCGCTATGTACTACACAGCTGCACTCTTTGCGATGAAGCAGCACCAAGATACTGCACAAATCAAAGGCCAAAAACCCTTCACTACAATTAATGTGTAAAATGTAATATTTAACAATTAACAGCACCAGTCTCCCCAACTTGGCTAGTATCTCTTAAGCAGAATAGAATTTTAAGACTTCTCTTCCTTTCAATTGCTAGAGGCCTTGAAAAGCAGAATGATTACATTCGTAACAAAATTGCTTCTATCCTGATCAACCTCTGGCACCAACAATAGCTATGAAAGAATCAGTGTATCAGAAACCCAAAGACAAGGGAGAGAAAGAGATTAAGTGAGTCTCCTAAGCAGTAGAATTAAGCCAGTGAACCCCAAATACCTACAGGCTTTAAAATTTTGTTTACATTTTTTCTCATAGAAAGTGGTACGTAATAGAAAACTTAACTTCTGTTCTGCTTGGGTGAGCCAGGAAGCCTTCTTGCCTCATGTAAATGGAATGGCAGCTAGGCACTTCTGAAAGAAGACAACACTAGTCAAAGGACTGGAATTAAAAGTGTGCAGGTTATCAGCAAGACAGGCTGCAGGCAGAAGAGCAACAAAACAGATGCAGCTTACAGTGAGGAGGAACCTATCGACACACAGTCAGCACTTCAGCCCAGAATGTACAAGGTACAGCAGAGAAGAAAATCGTAGAGTAAGGATTACATACCTCATCCAACATTCACACTTAAGTTCAATTCCTTACTGTAATCAACTTTGCTGAAAGCTGAGTCCCATGATAATCACACTCTTAAACCATTCAGAAACCAAAAAACCCACAGAAGGCAGTACAAATGCTTGAAACCCTGTGCTTGTATATCCATCTACATAACTAATTCAACCTAACATTTTAAATCAATTACACAGAAAAACCTGGCAATCACACCCGAGATGTATAAACTCTACAGAAACACAAGGAACACATCAGAGTGAATCTGAAGTAGGATATTGCTTTTTAGACCTCAGTTCAGGATTTTAAGGGCCAATGACATTTTCTGCAACTGCTAAGTGTTCAATTTTGGAATTCAGATGCAATCATTCCGCCTTTAAGCAAAATAAGACAGCCTCCATCCCCAATAAAATTTGTGCGTACATTTTAAGTAATACATTTATTTGCCATTCCCCACCATTACCCAAATCTGCGAGAAGAATGAGGAAAAACCAAGCAGAACTAATGAAAATGTTCTTCTTTAAATGTCTTGCTATTTTTATCCCACATCTTTCTTGCATTTTCCTTACATAGCCACATCCTGTGTACAGGGACTTGCAAACAGAAATATAACATAAATGTTTGCCCTTCTAGCCCCACTTCTTGGATATCAAAAGCCTTGCTTAACAAAGTCTATTTAATATTGCGATAAACACCTACCCTAAGCTATGCAATCTGTTACCAGTAACTTGTAACTCTTAAAGAGATGCAGAGGTCAGAAGAGCAGACATTATTTTTCCAACACTGCCTACAGACTCTTTCAGACTGCGATTCCAAATTTCACTGTTCAATGGCTAGTATCAAAGATCTAACAGGATAAGAAAATGAAGTTTTACACTGACTTCACAGAACAAGTGAAATACCAGGCAATAATAATAAGTTCCCTCTAACAGTTCGCAGCATCTCTTGCATGCCTGTGCCAAACTCTTCATTACCTCCTCTCGATGAAATGCTCAGACCTCAAGAATCTCTAATGGCTATTCTGAGCAAACACAGGAATCAGTGATTCAGGTGATCATGCAAGTCAAGTATAGCTCTGTAGGTTAGAAGTCAAGGCTACAAGTAGTGGTTCTCCTGCAAGGAATCACTCATTAGTGAATAGATTGAAATTTAAGAACCAAAAAAAATCTATGTAAAAAAAAAAAAGTTGTAGAATTGAAACACATACTATTTTCTATTTTAGGTAAAAAATAACTATATTGGCAGTATGACCCTTTTTGACTCATGAACTCCACTCCTGCGAAGTGATACAGCAGAACACACTGAAAAAAGAATTATGTACACATCCAAGCAGTTGCGTTCTTAGCCAAGTTGGAGTTTCACCTCCCCTGCTCCTAAATCAATTACAGTTAACATCTGGAGGCTTTTTAAGGCAAGCATTGTTTGTACCAACATTACTTAATCTCCTGGTTAGCCTGCGCTTAAACAGTCCACAGAGAACCGAAAAATACAGCAAGAAAGAACTGGTTTCTCGTAAAGTAACTACAGTCTTGTTATCCTAAAGTGCTATCAGTTAATTTATGACTATCAGAGTGGGTCAGACTCTAATCAAATTGTAGAAACATTTCCAAAGTGATTATTCAATCAAATGACTAACATGGTTAATTAGGAGCCATAAACATTGCTCTGAAGTTCATCAAAGTAATGACTTGCCCAGAAAAATTACTACTAATTAAATTGCCTGCTGCTTTCATTTCTACCTTATCTAATAAAAAGTCCAACCAATGAAATTTAGTATTGCAGTTTTAAATTGTACTAAATGCTTGACTAAGACCCAGAAGTACTTTTACAAACTAAACGGAGCTACTTCCAAAGAAAACATTTTAGTGCAGAAATTACAAAGCAATTAGATGTTTTCTTCTCCTTAAAGTATTGCTTCAAGACAACAAAGCAACAAAAGTAGGTATAAAATAATTTCAGGGCAAGATAAAGTGTTTCAGTTGACTGATTCTATCACCTTCCACTGATTTTAGTCTTTGAAGAAAAAAGTACCTGGATTTAGGACACACAAGCAGTTTATTTTCAACTTTTCATGAAGTAATTCCCATTGTAAAGTTACATTACCTCAAGAACACCAGAGTTCCTTCAGTAATGAACTACAAATGTTGAGACAAAAAATAATTTTACTTTTATTATTAATTTGGAATGCTTAGAGGTCAGCCTTCATTGCTCCTCTTGCTAACAGCAGCAAAGCAGTCATTTTAAAACATGAATACAGCCTCACACAAGGTTAGTTTGAAACAATTTTTCCCCAGTTGGTGATGTTTTAAAATTACATGCAATCTTGACACTGCAGAAATACCTTTTCATCTGAGACTGCCACACAGAAAAACATTACTGGGAATCAGCTCTGCTATGCCTTAGTGAAAATACATCAAAGTGGGAAAAGTCTAAGCAGACTTCCTCAGGACAAGATACATCTGCTCGGGAATTTATCAGATTTTAGGCTTCATCATCAAGTAAGACACTTGAGTGCTCCCCTGGTAAAGAAGTATTTCAAATTAATTATCGTATCAGAATTTAGGGGGTTAGGCTGCCTCATTCCTGAATGACTCAAAGCAGGTAAAGAATTCCAAAATCTTCTCTTCTGATTGTTCTTCAGAGATGAGGACCAGGTTTCACATACACAGTCAAACCCTGCACAGAAAAAGAATTTCAGCCTGCATCCCTAGCTGGACACAGGGAAGGCGGAGTCTCTGTAGGCAACAGGATGATGCAGAGGTATTGGATTACCTACACCATTCCTGTGCAGAACAACAGGGAGATTGAGGCTTAGAAGGCATGATACACAATCTGAAACAGTGCAGATGATAAAAGTGGAGCTAACTTCCTTGCTACAGTCTCTGTGTGGCAGCACATGTGAACAGTATGGTGTACCAGTGCCTTATGCAGGCAGCACAAGTCAAACACCTCAAGCCATACATGGCACTTGCCTACTTCCCTACAGGTATTAAAACAAAGCAATGACACCAGAATCTTCTCCACTTTGCCCACTTCCTTCTTTGATTTACACTTCATGATCAACAAATTCCAAACAGTTCCAAAAGGAACTGTTTCCAAAGTTCCTCAAAATGGAACAGTTCCTCAAAACTCTGGAAGGATTCCATCAGCAGCGGATACAGACAGTCCTGTAATTTAACCTACAGCTTAAGCTCCTTAATTATCCCTTTTGTCTGGAAAGTAATTACATGGCTTTTGAGTTCTATTTCAGCAATTCAGAGTTGGTGTATATGTACTTGTTTAAATGTGCTGTGCCACTTGCCTTCCTATATGCAAGTACATGTGGATTCTGTCTCCTTGGGCTACTGGGCACAGAAGGGCATGGACAAGCTCTTCAGGTAGCTGGATCCAACCTAGCCCCCAGGCATCACTCACGTGTCAGCCTGACCATGTACTGCACATGGTCTAAGTACATCAGATGGCCCTTTGGTGCCCTGCAGAGCTGAACAAAGTGCTTAATGAGCAATAAGAGCATTTTCTGGTACATGGAGAGGTGTGTGTGAGCAGTGGGAGAGATTCTTACCAAATGCAGAGACAAAGGTAGCCTTTTAAAAATAAAATATTCAAGCCAGAATACATCATATTTTGGCCTCAAACTTTAAAACATCATAATCACCCTGCAAGGAAATTTTCTGTTCATGGATTTCCAAGAGCACTGACAAACTGTTTACAAAGAAGTGCTTCATCCACCACTGAAACACATTTACCTTTCTGGTGGAAAGCAGCTGTCTACCACAATGGAGAAACTGCGACCAGCTCAAGGGTGAAGACCAATATAGGAACCACTGGAAAACAGGCAGGGCTTTTTAGGTAAGAAAGGCAATTCTTCAAACTAGATTACAATAAATGGCTACGGTGACACCAGGCATCGCTAATAAAAATGCATTATCTATGTTTTACAGGGAGACATATCAAAAAAGTACGGTTTTGGTCATAAAACCTACAATTTTGTAGATCACATTGGGGATTAAAACTTGCCTACTTCTCCAAAATGAAACATTCGGGTAGAAGTACTAGAACTAATGACAATCTCCCTGTACAGAAATTGCTTGAGCGTACTTCACCAACTCAGAATTGAGTTCAAGCACTTTCACACAAGCCCCTCAGAAGCTGTATCTTTACAACAGCATCTGGCAAATTGGTAAAATTCTGGCAATACAGCAGTCAGTATTATTTTTTTCATTAGCAGGCTGAACGTGAAAAATGTAGGTACACTCAAGTTATGTGTGTGAAAATCAAGTAAGTATCTTCTTAAAAAAATCAACAGAAAAAATAAGCATCCTTCTCCAAAATAATTTCGCATTTTAAAAACATTCAGAATGGAAAGGTTTGTTCATAATTTTGCCTGTTACTAGCTTTTGCACCAGGAATTAGAAAAAAAAAATACAGAAAAATGTTATTAGAAAAAAAAAGGATATTCAGTCATAGTTACATACACATTCCATTCTAAAAATAGTTGATTAAAATTCCTTAAGTTTCATTTCTTACTTTTCATTTCACAAAAACCTACTGGAGAATTAGGATTCGGTCCCACCAGCTCGCATCTAAGTGGAATTATTATACACATACAGAAAAAAAACCCAACCACAAAAGGAGGAGGCAAATAGCTTCCTTTCCACAACTTTGTCTTTTAGATCTATGACAACATCTAACGCATTTTCTGAGACCAGATGTCAACAGCCTGTCTGGGCGATGTGTAACTTTTTATACGGCAGAACAGGAAAACAAAGGCTCATACATCCAGCTCAGAATTGAAATCCCACATGGAGACACTCTTCAGAGCATACTTTAAAATCATGTATTTGCTTTTATTAACTTCAGTAACTGTAAAATGTATTTTAAACATTGCTTCCCTTTGAATTCAACAAAAGGCAGCAGGGTTTTCTCTCTGCCTTTCTCCTTTTGTTGCTAATCTTACTGCAAAAATGTCTGTGTTGCTTTTTCTCCCTTGCCTGTAAAATCGAAGTTGGACAAACACTGCACGGCTGAAGTGACATATTTGAATGGAATTCAGACCAACCAGTTCCTGTTTATGTTTCTGATTTGAGAATGGAGCCTTCTCATTCACTATACATTAGAAACACACCAAGGCCATAAATGGTGTCGGGTTGCAGCAGGCAGGGCCAAGGAACATTAATCATTACTTTAAGGCAACTGGCAAAAGCAGCAGCTGAGGGAACACTACACCCTTCAGCTCTGCATAAATGGACATTCCAGGGTTTGGCGTGTGTGGGTTGGTTGTTTTTTTTTCCTCTTCCCCCTCAGCATCCATTTTATGAATGAAACTTCAGGCTGCACAGAGTCCATTCACATAAAAGCTATGCTCACAGGGCTCAGTCTCTCGGGATCAATCGGTCTTGGGTAAGGCTGATGTGATTGGTTTAAGACAGGCTTCAGCCTTCCATTACTGATTTAAAATGCAGCCTGTGTCCATTTGACCTGCGTTAATGCACAAAGAGTAAATCCAGACTGCGCTTTCAATCTTCAAATCAAATCATTAGCCAGTGCCACTTACTGTAACTGTAGATTTAGAGGATATTTATCTGTTTCTCTGAAAAATAGGGACTGTAGGACGGTTTTTCAGATGGTACTGTACTGCTCTGAAAGGAAAAAATACACATACTGTCTTCTGCCTATATGGTCACATTAACTTTTTATTCGGGTTTTTGTTTGTTTGATAAGATCATGTTACAGAACAAATTCTAACTACAGATTTCTTTCAGACAGAATCAGTGAATAATCAGCTAGATGGGAAGCAAAGAGTAAGTTAAGATTCTAGCTTCTACAGCAGTCATCTTAAATCCAGGTTTCCCAAGTTTGTCCTCAGATACTCTTATTTTTTGCTGTCATACCATTCAACAGCAGATTTGTGTCTATGTGTTTTAAGAGCGGGTACAAAGTGCAGTGCAGCTTAACTGTTGAACAAAATCCATGTTCATTCACTGAAGCAACAAAGCAAACAAGATGCTGAAATATTTCAAACCACTGAAGTGAGACTCAGGAAAACTGCAAAAGCAAAAATGAGGAGCGACTTCTTAAACCTACTGAACTCAAAAGTAAACCCCTGTCCCTTCTCCCTGCCTTTACGCCATCTGGATTTTCATTGAGAACTGCTGTGTAAAAGAATTTCTTTCAGATGTAGTTTTGAGATAAAAATGGATGGAGACAGTTCTGATTCAGAGCATTTTATGTCAAAAATACTGCAAATATTTGCAACCTGGCCAAAAGGGGAAAAAAAAAAGAAAACCTACAGAGAATTTGAGGAAAAGATTAAGCATCTGGAGGATTTATGAAGCAAGATCTCAGTGAGACACAGACTAAGAGTGTATGTGCAAACTGTCTACAAAGATTTGTAGGTGGTACACTAATACCAAGGAACTGTTTAGGATGAGCCAAGGAAGTGTAGCTGTGAGCACGGGAACGGAACTGATCAAAGAGAAAATTTAAGCTTACGATCAAGAAATATTTCTTAACTGTGAAGTCTATTAGTCTGTGAAATAATCTCCCAGGAGAATAATTGTAGTGATAATACTTAGCACTCATACAGTGCTTTACATTTTCAAGGCACTGTACAAAAATTAGCCAATATAATTAAAGACAGCAGAAGCAGCGAGTTGTGAGTTGTGCAATTTTAAATGCTGCACTGGTCAATGCATTAGTGAATATCCTGTAAAAAGCAAACTGACTCTGACAGACAGCAAAGATTTACCTTTTTTCCTTCCTACTAGTATTTCCAAATGTTTAAACATGACTTCCAAGAAGTACAATTGTTTAAAAAAGGAAATAAAAATAGGCAATCTCCCAATAAATATATTTCCAAGCAATTAATTTAGTTATTTTCCCCCCCCCTGACATTTTAATTCAACCTATCCTCTTACACTGTTCCGCAAAATCCCAAAAACTTAAGGATGCGTCATCTGATCTTTAAGGAAGAACATGCTGCTAGGGATCTTTTTCCACATTAACTTGCATTGATTTGACTGTCAAAAAACCACCATGTCAGGTATTTGAAAGGCCTCTTGCTTTTTATTCTGTTCCCAGTCACCAGGCAAATGCACTTTTCTAACATGTAGATGACAGAATGCTAACGAACTATACCTACAAAACGAAGCAAACTTCGGAGGTTATAAAGTGTCATGATTACAACTTCCTGCACAAGCTGGATGCAGCTCCTTTGTTGCAAATGAGTTATGGTGCAGTCTTTTGCCTCGGCATTCTTGTCTCCTCAGTGCACAGGTCAAAACCGTTTGGGGGAGGGAAAACTATGTTGTAAACAGCTTCGCAGGCGGAGTCCCTGCTTCAGTTGTTACAGAGGTTGGAAGTTCTTACTTAATAAGGCAGAACATTTCAAGAAAGAAAAAGATGACCTTAAGATTAATACAGCTGAATAGTCAGTTTTAAGCCCCAACAAAGTCCGTTCCAGTCCCAATAAAATTTTCAAAGTATTCTCATGACTTCTGCCAGATTTTATATATTTCTTATTTTTGTAGTGCATACACAAAAGACTAATCCGATGTTCCCATCCTTCCTTGTCTAGATACAAAGAAAGTCCCCAGGAGGTAAGCTTTGCAGAATGTAACCTTTAACGTATTTTTAAAATTATCCAGTCCTAAGTGGTTATTCAAAATGAACAGGTATGGGTATCTGATGTGTCTCTGTATCCACTTGCCTCCCTTATTAGAAGTACAGTTCTCCATCAAATCTCATGTCAGCATGAGGTATTTGTGAGGCCTCTGGAATTAAAAAGACAAGCAACTCATAAACTAAGCCATGAAGGCTAATTATTCTGCCCGTATAGATCATTCTATAGGTAATATGGATAGAATCTTGCAAGACACTTTTAGAAGTGACAGAGAAAGAATCCACAATTACTAGGGTCCTTTCAATTGTGAGGTTACCCTGAAATGTTACCATGCATATAGTACTGCTACTGCCTCTAACCCGCTCAGGAAAGACTCAATCTATCTAGATTTCCTCACATTGCCAAATTCCTGGCAAATGATACAAAACACATACAAGGAATAATCCCTACTCATCCCTGACATCACTGTAAATTCCAAAATTCCCAAAGACACGCTCGCAGAACAACTATGTGTGTTAACACTAAAAATCCAAAGTCGCACCTTAGTATATGTGCAAACATATAACATTAAGTAGGGAGGATCAAGCCTGCAAAGATGCTAATTAAAAAATAAGAGCAGAATGGATGAGGTATGTCAGGATTGACCATTCTTTCAAGTACCTGAACACACAAACTGAATTTTAGAAGTTTAATGTACTATTAGGCCCTTGTGAATATAGGTCTTGGAAGGCCTTCTGGAGTAAATTCACTAACAGTGCAAAATCTCAAAGCTCTGCATGTTCTTGGCTGCTTTTTTATGCTTACAGTTGCTACAAACGCCAACAAGTACTAAACACGATGGATTGTTGTCCATGAAAAAAAACCCTCCGACAGAAAATATGGTCTGACTGATCAAACACGTATGCACTGTGACTTCTAGAAGTGTGGATGGATAAAGAAGTGCTTTGACTCTGTTGACATTTTTCTTTTTCCATTATCTCAAACATTCTGCAGTAGAAATTGCATACCTGCAATTACAATTACAACTAATTGATCTGCCATTTCCCATGTCATAATTAATGTCATGTTTTAATAGAGTTATAATCATTTCATAATAATGCTTTTCATTCACCAGCTTCCCATGAAGTACAGAAGTATAGCACACAAAAGCAATGAAGTTTTATGAGGCTCTTTCAAAAACATCCCAAAAGGAACATCTTAGTGCATTACAATGAACTTCTAAAATGTGTTTCTATTTTCTTATCTGAGCTGCAATAAAACACCGCGCAAAGAAGACTTTTCACTCCAGCATTCCTCCTTCCCTAAGCATCCATAGGTGAAAAATTAAATCAATGATTCAGTGACAAATACATTATGTTTCCTAAGGGGTTATTTAATGTACTCTTAGCAAGGAGGGAAAAATGATGGTTTCTAGAGAACAGATGGTAACAAGACAAAATATCAACAGACCACAGTTGTTGACTGCAATTTATGGAGTGTACAGATGTGTCAACTTAAATGCGGTGATTCTGAAGCCAATAAAAGTACTTCCTGATACCAACAGATTAATTTTTCATGACCACTGGTTACACAGCTTTTACATTTTTAAAAACTAGTTATTCATCTACAAAAGAAACAATAATTTTGCTTGAATGTCATTACTGTAAAGTGGAATGTTCTTGCTGGCACCAAAAAAAAGGGCATGACAGGATTGGACAGAAGTTTGCACATTTTACTTGCAGAATTAAATTTGCTGCTTTTTTGCATAAAAAATATTCCAAAGAAAAATTAGTTATAGCACCCAACCCAGACTTAAATTAATACTATGCAATAAGGAGATTCCACTTCTTAGCTGTACATGAAGCATGGTCAAAAATGGGCCTTTTTTCAGCCTTTAATTTAGCAAGATGAATAACTGTGCTTGTGAAGGCTGCAATGGACTGCCAGTGCCTGAAGCTGCAGTCCCCCATTTATTATCCATTGCCACATTAACTATGCATACAGCCTCTGCAAGACTAAAGACTGCCAAAGCCATGTATCTCAGAACCTTCATCAATGAAGAGGCTGAGTTGTATATCTGATACTTATAATCTCATTTTCATCTTGTCTTGTATTTCAACTTGGGAGAAATCTTTCACCCCCGATCCCCTCCTAGTATAATAGGCCAAGCTTGATTTTACATAAGGATTGGTTCTTTGCTTGTCAAGAATAACACAGGAGAAAGCAGTGGGCACCTCTACTTCCCAAATTCCTATGTTCTAACGAGATCTACTGAAACTTAGTAATACCACAGAATATCCCCCTAAATGGACGTTATCTATAGCGAAGACAATAAAAAAACAGTTTTTCACTGTATCAAATTGCAAGACAGTTTGTCACAGGACAAAGTTTCAAAAGAGACCTCAGCTCAGCTCTTGTGTAACCTTTGGGAAATAAGCTGCAAAAGCATCTGGACAGCAAGAATCAGCATCTAAACCAGCAGGAAAGCACTGTTGGTACTCCAGCATCCAGAAGACAGAGTCAGACCGAAGACACACAGGGCCACTGATCCTCCCTGCCCAATTGGTATGCATGTATGAAAACAACATACCCTGTTCCAGAAGCACAGTAGGGCATCACTGTAATCCCTGCCTTTCACCAGTGGAGTATATACAGGCAGAGACTGAAGATGAGCTGCAGAAATCACTCACACACGAGCACAAAAACTGGAAACCTCTTATTGATTACATTTCCTTGGCTCTGTACTTATCAACTGCTTACCCCACCTAGTCCACTCCATGCTGTTTTAGGTTCAGATTTTCTCTGTATCACCCTTCCAGCTTCCTTCTTCTTGCTACTTGGTACTCATTACTGAACTCCTATTTGCTTCACTTATTCTTTATCTTTTTCCAAGTATAGTACAAGTATTACGTTTGAATCATCAAAAACATTTACAATATATGCTCCTTTCATTTATGATTTTATCCTTTTTATTGCTTAACTTTTCTGTTTTGACCAAAAGCTATTGAGAGCAGGCTCTGCCACCACCTCCTCTTTTCTGTAATGTCTGTAGAGCAATACAGCTCCATTCCAGGTGCCCTATAAGCACAATTGTAATAAACATTATTAATAGCAACGGTGTATTCTCTACATCAGCAACCTGGCATCACAGATTATGCACCTCCACAAAACACAACAGTATGCACAAACTGAGAAGCTGACACCAATTTGGCTGATTCTTCTCCCTCACTGGTTTTATAGCTGTATAAACCCCACTTCAGCGGAGCTACTCCTGATTTAAAGTAAAGCAAGCAACAGAAGGAGTCCTCTATTTCTGGCAGACAAATGAAAGAGCTTGTAAAACAGAGCACATAAATTCTGAGGTCAGAGATGAGATAGCAGACAATAAGCCTCCTCTTAAGCAAAGTTCAATTTTGAATCCATGATTTTTAGCTCTCCAGCTTCTTTAAGCCGTGAGCTTTCCGGACAGAGGCTCCTGGAAAATTAAATCCTTTACACAGCAAGCAATGGTGGGCCAAGGCACAGGGTACTGTGTAGCAATCTTACTACTTTGTACTACTTTGTGTAACTATCTCAGACACAAATTACTTCGGGAGACTTAGAATCAAAAAAAGCCAGTTTCAATTCATATAACCACAATATCGATAGCACAGATTTGGACTCATTTCTTACTTTACTACACAGAACTCAAGGACAGTGAGTCTCACCTACCTGAATCATATGCGAAATCTCTAGGTTCCTGTTTAATCATCAGAGGAGGGGGAAAATTTTGACTGGCTGCAGTGCCAACCATAGCGTTGTGTTCATAAACTGGATCATGGTACTCCTGCTTAAAACCTTGAGGCGGGAAAGGGATGTTTGGCTCAGACATCTGGCGCTGATATATTGGACGTCCTTCCCTTGGCATTGCAGGCAAAGGTGGGAAAGAATTGCAAGGTTCAGAGAGCTGGCGGCGAAATCTAGGACACAAGTTAGAAAGGTCATGTAAAAAAAGACTTGAGCTACATTCCATTTCCCAATGATCTTCACAGGTCATGAGTAGTTGTTGTATCACTTTCTCAGTAGCAAACATTTTGCTTATGATTGTGCCAAGTGCTCCCATCAGAATTGCTTATGCTGTAGAACACCATGCAAAGGAACAGAAAACCCCACTGGTTAATATCAGCCCTAAGACCTGTCCCTGCAGCTGTCCACTTTGCTTTTAATTCTGCTCTCAGCAGAAGGGGCAAACAGGAAACACACCAGCTTCAAAATAGGAGGAAGACTGACATAGTGTCGTGAAGGAGGCTTAGGCAGAGTTCTATGTCCTTTCACAAGTATCAGTAATGTGTTGCTTATGCTCTAGTTTACCATTTCTGCTGTTACATGGAAACCGTTCTTGCCACGACACAAACATTTCAAATAAAAAGCATTATTTGCTGTAACCTCTGGAATCATTCCTGGGTGAAAGTCCACCGTTCTGTGCCCTCCAAGGGATAGTGCTGTGGGAAACCTGCAATGCTGGCACTGAATTCCAGGTATGACAGGAAAGGAATGTAAACACCCTAGAAAAAGGAGAGGGTGCAAATTTTTGCAAAGAGAACTTCCTTTCTGCCTTAACTTGTTCCCATGGCCATTTCCACATAAAGGAAGTAATCCACAGAAGCCATGCTGCCATTCTCTACTTTCAAATGTTCCTCAGTAGGGATAAAAATCTGAGAATTTAGTTTTAAATTAACTTCATCTACATGCAACACTGCTCAAGAACCTATATTTGTTGTTATTTTACATAAATCATACCTAACTGAACCAAAAAGCCTGAATGTAAATACTCAGACACCTGCAGCCTCAGAAGCAAAGATAATACAAGAATGCTATTTTCCCACCATGCCCTTATGAACTACAAAAAGTCTTCCTGTTATCTCCTGCAGATTACCACAGTAACAGCAACAACCACTGCGGTAACATTGTGCCTGCACTAATCCACAGCAGATTCTTGCAACAACGTGCTCAAACTGAAACCTAGCCCTGTTATATCACTAATGATGAACAAAACACACTTGAAAAAAATTGAGCAAAACTCTGCCTTTCTCTGCAAGCTTCTCACTGTCGCAATAACAAACAAATAAATAAATAAAATTAAGAACTAATCATTATTCAGCTTCCTGTACTTTGGATCTGAAACAGCTTTAGTTCATTCAAGTAAAAGCAGACATTTCTCTTTTCATGAAAACTGAGTTTGATTGCACAGGCAATACAGTCCTTGGCTATCAACTCACACATACCCCATATTTCTGAAGCAATTTACTAGCATTTGTCATTACACTCCTGTGAACTTGGTCTCCCAAATATTTACTGTCATAGCTTAATTACAAACACCGTGGAAACTACAGAGAAAGAAACTATTCCCATACCGTAGTAGAGACAAAAGGTTTTTAATGATGTGGTAAATATTATATTTGGCAGTAGAAGGAGTGCTGCACTGTAACACTGGGTTTTGCCATTCCACCTACACCTGCAGAAAATAAACTTAGAAACTCAAATGTATTATGAAACAGTTAGGCTGACTGGCACTGCATTCATTTCCCTCTTTTCCTTTTTTCATTAGCCAAAAAAAGAAGCAGAAATTATCATTAAGAACTGTCAAGGAGTGAATCAGAAAATTGCAACTTGAAGTTAAAATAAGAAACAGGCTCACTCACAAAGCCTCAAATGAAGTTAATAATACTTGTTGTACTGGAGGCTTTGTATGGAATCAAGCCATTTGTTTATACAAGTGGATTTGATTCCTGTTGGTACTTGTTAGGACCACTTAGCGTTCATATATTCATGCCTTGTACGAAGATATGTGGGCTGTATATTCTAGATACTAATGCTATCTTATGCCACCAATTCACGTCCCAAAGAAATACGCCTTAAGTTACAGATTTATGCTTGGACTCGTGTAGGTAGGTCATTTGTCTAAGTGACATTTTCTGAATACAGCCATTCTGGTAGCACATCACCTTGTGAAATTCAGATCTTCCCAATGTACAAAAACATGAAGTGCAAATTTGTTTCAAACAATTGGAAGTGAGAATATTCAAAGTAAGTTCAAAACTGGCAATAAGGTACCTTCCACTACAGCTGTGCCTTTCATTAAAAGAGAAAAGTGAGATTTATTTTTTTTTTTGCCTGAGTCGGCTATTCTGCATTTTGCTAGAACGTACAAAGTTCTATTATGGAAGCGAACATGAAAACCAGAAGATCAGAGTCCAGGCAGGTTGGTTAGGGAATCCTGTAAAGAGCCTGCAAAGCTTGCGCAGAGCAAGTGTTAAGAGGCATTGAAATACACACCAAGGTGTGTGCAAATCTCTACAAGCACTCAAATTAAGACTGACATAAAATTTAGTGCTCTCTTTGCAAACTGCTCTAAACCAAAAGATTTTTTTCATCTGAAAAAAGTATTACTGCTCTTTGCACAAAAGCCATTTAGCTTCTGGAGACTTCAGTCTCCTGACAACTTGACTCTGGTGTGTATACAGAAGCACATTTATCCACCCGTCTGTAATCAAACCCGCTGCTTGGCTTCACTGGGGGCCTGTGTGGTTAGACCACAGTCCACGGAAGAGGAAGAGATGGTAACTATGGCAGCTGCAGGGGTTGATTCAGTGTTTCCTCACCACCAGAAGGGCTTGTAGCTTTAAGTATCACCCAAGGTTGTTTACCTCAGCAGAGCACAAAACAGCAATACAAACCTTAGCAACCTTCTTCAGAAGCAACAGGCACAAATCCCTGGAGATAACAACCCTTATTAGAGCAGAAGCATGCAAATCACTCTCCCAACAACTGCATTTTTCTTTTCAGGTGCTTCTTAATTTGATAACGTTTAAGAGACATGTCCAGCTTCTGAACATATACATCTCTTTACATTGAGCTGAAATTTCAAGTGCTCGGTGCAATCACATGACAGAGGAGACAAAAACAGTTTCATGCGATAGAAGTTAGGATAAATAGAATTCCACAAACAAGCATTTGTCCTCAAAAAATAAGAGGAAATCCACTGAGCATCTCTCATAGAAAAACTGAGCTTAGAAGGCCAATCAGTTTTTTGGGGATTTCTAACATATCAAAACAAAACAGGGTGACTTCAGGACAGTTTGAGCTTTAATTCTAGTCTCTAGCTCTTGTGGCTTTTACTCAGACTGTTATTTGAGCAGTTTATGCTGGCATTTTAGTTTGTTTGAAATGCCACATTTCAAAATGGGTTGGAAAATAATCAATCCTTCCAAAAAGTAGTCTGAAGCAGTAACACCAGAACACGGTCATTTATCTCTTAAGATAGGAGAACTGCTTAGCAAGAGGCCAGATATTTATAGCCAGGATCATGCCTGATAGCAACTTCATTACCTTGTGGGGCTTATTAACATCAAGTGAATCACAACACCATAGAACAGCCCAGGTTGGAAGGGACCCTGAAAGACCATCTGGTCCAATATCTCATGGAAAAGGGAGCCTAAAGGAGATTATGTAGCACCCTGTAACCACCCTTCACATGACAGAAGCAGCATGTCTTTAAAACTCTGTCACTGACAGTATGAATTCCAATTGAAGTGTACCAAGTCAGATGCCAGCCTCTCATAAAACATGTATTTCTGACTCTCTGAACTTTACTGGTTGTCATCTTGTTCCCTCAATGCAAAAAGTATTTGTGGGCAGGAAGCTAGCACTACCCTATTTGGGAGACTTAAATCCACAACCAAAATACCTACTGCATGGGTTCCTCACATGTTTTGTGTTTTACCTGTGGTCAATAGGGAAGCTGTTGTCTTGAATGGACTGGGATGGAGGGAGATGGGTAGGGAAAACTCGGTCAGGTTTAGGAGTCTGAGCTGAGTTTGGGGAGGCATGGTGCAGTGGTGACACAGGAGTGCTGGATGGCGTCGGTGGGTTGGAGGGCCTCATTCCCACTTGTGGCTTCTGATCATAGGCACTATTGGTAAAGTAAGGGGAAAGAAGGTCAGGTTACTTACTCTGAAATAAACCCCAAGCGTCACATTTATAAGCTTTTTATTATAGTTGCCTTATTAACCAGTTTGGGACAGAGGAACTGTCTACTTAACGTTACGAAAAAATAGAAACACCCCCATATTACAGGCAAGTGGTTTAACACTTGTACATAACATTGTTCTCTTCTTTTAAAAGATTCACTGTTGTAATGGTGTTCTAACAGGACACATATAAATGACACAGAAGTACAGGCACTTAGACTACAGCACAAACTGTTGGCAGTGCCAGTCAAGACTTTTTTGGAGCGTACACAAATCACAAAGTGAGACAGTAAAACAATACAGCTAAAGGGAAGGGATCTGACTCAGAAAACCAATGGTATTTTGGCTTAGCTATCCAATGCAGAATGTCAGCAGCCTCTCACACAAGTCTGGGTTTTTTTCCCTTACTCTGTCTCAAAAATGAAGTGCTGGTTCTACTTCACATGCATAGATGCCATTTTCAAAGGTGTTCCAAACCAGAGAAGGACTTGAGCACATTTTGATCATCCCTCTTTCTCAACAGGAAAAATGTCAGACATTAGGCAGACAGTACGCATGAGCTTACTTTCTTTTTCCTAAGCCAGGACCCCTAGTACCCACCAAATCCTCTGATTTATGCTTTAGATGTTTTAAGTCAAAATCACTCCTCTATGATTTGCTGACAGTTTTGGGGTTTTTTTTCTCCCCATTTTTATATTCCAAAAGTTAAATTTAAATGCTTCAAGTTTTGGCAATACACTGATGAGAATAAACAGTCATCAGCTAGATGAAAGATGCTAAACTAGATTGGAATGCCAACAAGAAAGCTTTTCACTGCTAACACAAAAGAAAGAAGGGGCCCTTATATGCAAATCAAAATAAAGTCCATAAAGAATTCAATAATAATGTTAAGCCCCTCTGCTTTTAGTATCTGTCCTTACACAAGAAAACAACTTGCTTTTGAATAGTTAACAAAGATGCAGAGCCTAATGAAATCCTATTTTGAACTGTAATCATTCATGAATATACACATATAACAACTGCAAAACTTGTCAAATACCTAATATGTTGCTCAGACCTGCCAATCTCTTCCTTTTTACACACATCTCTCTCTTCTTCCTAATGTATATAATGCATTTTCAAAGTACTATCAACACAAGTTGCAGAAAATAAGGCACTCTCTCCTTCCTTCTATTTAACTTTTGCACCCTGAGTTTTAAAACCTATCTATCTCCCATGGAGAAGGTATTGAGAATATGCATTTTGATGAAAAATGCTGCTTTAAAATGGTTATGCAAACATTTGATACAACCGTAAACAACATCATCAGTGTTCATCAGATAAATGCATTATCTCATCAGCCTGTTATCTGCTGAAGAGGTAACTTTTCTAAGATCTCTATTATCATTTTATTACTCTTTAGTCAGTCCTTGTTTAAATCAGCAGTTCTCAGTAGAAATATGCTACTGATTGCTTTACCTGACATTGTATAGGCACTTTTCCCCATAACTGAACTTGAATGGTTGCTCTTGACTGCAAGCAGATCCAAGTTCCGAACATGGGCTATGGGGTTCCTTCTTGATTTTCACAGGGAGACCATGAAAAGCCACTGTAAAAAGAAATACAATGTAATTAAAACCCAAGCACAATATTAACAATAAGCTTTCTCAAGTAAGCCAGACACTGCTAATTAATCACAATTAAATAAGCCATTGTAATACTAAAAACAATATAGGAAATAAACATTTCAAATACTTCTTTGGGCGTCAACTGAAAAATAGACACAAGAGATCCTCTGAATTCATTATTAGTACTTTTATTGTTTGATAGAGTGATGGCCATGATCCCATCTCATTAGCAGGAAAATAACAGCCTACTTATATTTGGCTTAACTACTGTAAATGTTGTCAGAGGCAAAATACTTCCCAGGCACCAAATGTTTCTAAGTAATATTCGTGAGGTAGCATTTAGCTGTAAACGCAATAGTACTTCACTATACTGCCACAGAAATGACTCGAAAAGAAATTTCTCATACATTAGCCTCAGATCAGTAATCTTTTTGACCCACAGAATGAATGAAAATTTGCAGTGAAACTTAGGCAATGGGATTATTAGCTCCACCTTTAGTTATAACAACATCTGAAAAAATACCAAAGAAACAGCTACAGCAATTTTTCTTCGGAAATATAAAAGATAGTATCCTCACATCACCAAAGCTAATTGTAGATGTGATAGACACAAACTGAGAGGAAAAAAAGAATCATGCTTTTTAAAAAGGTAGAAAGATCAGAGGAAGTGTGAGAGAAATGTGGCATTAAACAGAAGCACGAGTTGGTATGGATTAATTAAAAGGCCAAATGTAAGACGAGGTGAATCAGCATGTTAGATTTAGCTAGACAATTTACATTATTTCATACCCAGCCTTAACCAACATTAAAGCAGAATGAAATTCAAAGTTAACCTGACCTAGACAAATCTAAAGTAGGTGGCTGAGAAGCCTACAGTTCAATTTTATCACCAATTTTTGATGCTGTCTTCAAAACATTGTAGCTTGAGCATCAGACTTCACCTTGACACAGACACTTCTGGAAATCCACATAATATGGCAACAGCTCCTCAGTGCAAAAATCAGCTGTTATTATAAACCCTTAAGTAGCTGTCGTCCCCTCCCTTGCACCTAAGCTTAGAAAAGAACTTGTTTTGTGCTATACTTTTTCTGTATGAACACGTCTTCAGCAGGGAAGGGGATGAAAATGAAATGCTGCCTAAGAAATCAGCATTAGAGCGAGTAAGTCCTGATTTATAAACATCTCTGAGTAAGATCTGGATTCCAGAAACTCACTACAGGTTTTCCCAGGGTTAGGCAACATTCAGATAACTCTTTCACAAACAGGTCCTCTCACTGTCTAGCACATGCCAGTTCCCCTACTGCCTTTGGGTTGAGACATCTGCTATATACCACTGTCATTTTGCCACAAAACTCACAAGAATCTCTCTAAAACTCCTACCTAGGTATTATGTTTGGCAGACACCGAAAAAACACACAGAGATACTTAAGCACAGCACAACATCCAAAAAAAAAAAAAAAGATGAAAAGTGAACATCTTAACATGGAAAAAACTATTTCTAAACAAAACTGCACTAAAATAAAAAAACCCTATGAACTTCTTGAGCAGAGGTTCTTAAATATAGTAATATGGCAAAGCGCAGCCCAGTCAGCATTCCATTATGTTCACAGAGCAGACTGACATCCAGCAGTTTATTTTGGGTTCTTGCTAGCAAACTTCTGCTGCTGCCTCTTCCTGTGTGTCTTGGTCAGATAATGCACTTCACCGTGTATGATGGATGGGCCCCAAAACTCCAGGATGGTAGCTTTAATACAAGAGTACACAATCTCTTTGACTTGAATTAGAGAATTAAAACACAATTGCAGCAAGATCCTTCTCAAGTCAGCATCATGTATTTGCACAAAGGCCACAAGGAGCTCTATTTTTTAATTTTTTTTATTATTTTAACTTCGCTACTTCCTCAGAGTTAATCTGTTATGAAAAATTACTTCCCTTATTTATTTTTAAATAACGGGAGTACAGAGACTCCCCACCACAGCCCTGTGCGGAGAACTGGCTGGGTATTTCATCACAGCGCTGAGAGCCTGAACGTCTGCTAACAGGCAGTTTTCCAGCTCACTGGCACAGGCACAAGTGAAAGCAGCACATTCATTTTGTGCAATTTGCTTTACCTTCCCACATGGAGTTGGTGCATGTAAAAGGCTGTTAAGTACTAAATTATTCCTTATCAAATCACCATCATCTGGAGTCATGATCAACACTAATTAAATTACTTTCACTGAACACGGCTCCAGCCTGCTGCCTCGGCTGTGAGGTACATTTTATTTTGCTTACTGTACAGCCCTAGCAAGGTACAGGGCACAGTACTACAAGGCATCTGTGCTGTAGTTTTAATTAAAGTTACCTCACCTACCTCCTAGCTTTATAAGCGAGGGTAAAGTGTATCAAATCAAGTAGGTTAACACCTTCATTTCATTTAGGGAAGGCATTACTGTCCAAAGTGATATTATATTAGATCCTTATCTTAACTATGACCAGAAAGGTAATGTAAATTTAAAGCCTTCCTCGGGCAGTCCCCTGACACAGTCACCATGCTAAAAGTTATCTGTAACTCCTTAAGTGTACACTTTTAGAGGCAGAAAGCAAAAAAAGATGCCCTTAGA
>VZRI01001029.1:46775-57836 GCA_013397515.1 Upupa epops | reverse complement strand
ACAGAGGCTTAGGCAGAGGAAACAGTAGCCTAGTAAAAATTAAGCCAGCTGCGTTCTGTTGTGATTGATCTAAAACCTGTAGATAGAATAAGATGATTGTAGGGAGAAAAAAAATCTAAAGTATTTTTAATCCCTCTATACTGGATCTGCAACCTTCAGTAGCCCACACAGGCTGCTGCTCTTCACCTGCCGCTGTGGTGTTAAAATCCTGGAAGGAGATCAGCGCATTTGTTCCTAGTCACTTGTAATATGCATGGCTCCAAAGACTCTCAAGTAGGGAGAGCAAGGAGAGACAATCCACCTTTACAGCTCCTGCTAAAGAGAAGGGCTTAATGGAAAATCAAGCCCGGGAGAAAATTTAAGTTGTATTCCTACCTGGGAATTACCAATAAACACAAAGAGAAGAGCTGGTCACTACATCAGTGCTTTTCTGAGGACAGCATTTCCTTTTGTAGTAACTCCCTAAATTTAAATTGTAAAAGGTAATGGCTAAGTACTCCCTAACTTCCATCATAAATATTCCAGTTTTTACACCCCCCTCCCCCCAACTTTGCAGTTTGAAAATTTTTATAGCAAGCATTTCTGCCAGTTTTAAAATAAACCATTTGCTATTTTTTGCATTTGTTGTTTTAAAAGGTATCATCAGCCAGATATTTAGGAAGAATGCCTACAGAAGAAAACAAACAAACTAATTCTACCTCATTTCCCCTCTTCCAGCAAAGTTTCAAGTTACATCCATCTAGTTGCTATTCTTCTGTTGTTCTTTTCTGATGTGTTGATACAAAGACCTATCGGCTACCAATGAGAAAGCTGCTCATTTTGTACTTGAAACTCGACAAATTGTGGAAGAAACGGGACTTCATCTCTGATTCTGTTGTCTGTTGTTCATAACCTGAACAACTGGCAGCAGAAAGTTGCTCATAGTTTGAAGTAGCTCAGTCTCAGGAACCCACCTTCTGAGATTCATAACTAGTGTGTGCATTTGCTTCCCTAAAATAGAAATATCCTAGTAACAAAAGAATATCAAAATAAAATATTATCATTAAGGATAATCATGCATGTCTGTCAGTTACCTACTTAAGAACACGTGAAAACAAGAGAAGCCAATAAATAATGAAATTATTTACACAGTAAGCACCCCCCAGCATGAATTAAGCAACTAAGTAAAGTAACTATTTAAAATTTGCTTTTATTTTAGCAACTAGTAGAAAAAATCTCTGCATTTTGAGAACATTTTTTATTACATTTGGCCTTTAACAATAAAACTATGTATGCATTAATTTTTCAAACTGTCAGTCCATCTATTGGGACTTTGTTTATTTCTGTGGAAGAAACAGCCTATTGTCCACTCCAAACACATGTGTTCTTCATACTTCAGTATTAGATTTTCACAAGTACCAGTAGGTAACTCTAACAGATGTAGCCTGTAGTTCATTAGAGCAAGACTTAAATTGAAATCTTTGAATTTTTGAATTGAATTTTTGCAGTTCACCGCTGCAAAAACTGAACTGCACTGGAAAAGGTGTGGGCCACTGAAGTCAGTCAACAATAAAATTCAACTCACAAGTTTTATCACTGATTCAACAGAGAAACAAAGAAGCCATTGTCAGAAGTGGTTAAGTCTGAGAACATGAAGTCACGACTTAAATACACAGCCGGATAGTCAAAGACTCACAGTAAAGTGCTCTTTCTGGGGCTGGTGAAATTCTGATCACCCTCTGGTTGTCAGCATAGCATTTTAAAGGCTTCTGCCTTAACTACTTAAAGCATTTTTACTGTATACAAGATTCATAACTGAATGCACATTATCAATACACATTGCACAGTTTTTCTGAAGCAAACTGTTCCTGAAGTTGTGTGATTTTTTACACATGCAGGCAACCGGTAAAACTGACAACTACATGGTGAGTGTGTATTTCTTATACAGAAGTATGTATGTATGTATTTATAAATAGACAGAATATGCATACAGAAGCACACACATACACGTATATAAATCCAGCTCTCAAATTCCAATATAAATTTCTTAAAACTGGCACACAGATTCTAAGATTTGGCCATATGAAATTTTGTTTCAGGTAGGTTAATAAGGAAACGCAGCACGCGGTCTCAGCCTGAGGACAGAATATTTAAAAAAATTAACTGTTTTTCTTTTCTCAGTACACGTAAGAAGCAGAAAGGAAACATCCCAGCAAAGAGGATCAAATCAACAAGACTGGGTTTGCACATGTAATTTTTCAAGTGTCCTTGATGACAATTCGTAACGTATAAATTCAAAGGCAAAAACGTGGCCAGTCAGTAACCTTCTTATTCAGTGACTGCAGGACTTGGCAGTAAATGTCACTGCTAAAAAATATTTCACTACATTAACTTACTGGCAACCACATTTGCTGAATAAGTTCATCAGCAGCCACAGAAAAAAGACAACTAGAAATAAAGCTGCTAATGATTCACTCTTTTCTAACGTGCATAATCCTCAGCTTACAGAACAAATAGATACATAAGAATAAAGACATTCTTTACCCAGACAGTTCACTTTTCTATTCACCTCATCAAGGTCAAACTAAAATCCAGGAATGGGTAAGAGTAATGCATTGAAGACAAGGCGAACATGAAGAGTAAGTAAAATAAAAAAAAACCCCCATAATCCTTCTCAGGAAAAAGACTGCAGCAGACACCTTAAAAACTAATCAGTTTTTCTTTTACCAGTTTAGACTGGGTCTAGATCATTCCCAGAACAAAAACAAACACTGTCAACTTCTAAAAGTAAAAGAAAAATTAATTTCTGGACATTTAAGTGATTACTTCCTATATCAAAATTCACAGGACCAAAACAAAAGGACACAGAACCTCAAACAAGGGCACTTTTCCCTACAAGCTGACAGAGGGCTAGCCATTCCAGTCCTACATGGCATGAAGTGTCAGACTCTCCAATGCTTAACTGAGGTCTTGAGGACTATGGCTCTCTTCCTTTTTTTCTCCCTTTCTTTCTATACCCTTTGAAAACTTCACCACAGTCTGTTGGAAAACCTGGCTTCTGTCTTCAGTTGCTGAGGCAGCAAGCAGAGAAAGATAGGAAAAAAAATATACAGGCTGTAAATACGATTTACTTAAAGAAACATGAAATAAACCGGAGTGGATGGACTCCGTCTGCAGACTGCCTCGTTATTTTACACCATCCCAGAGCTTATGGATTTTCAAATCATTATTTAGGCTGCTCTTGGAATACAAAATACATTTTGCAAAAACACTGCATGGAAAGCAGTTTAAGGAGAGTAACAGTTTCATATCAAAATAGAATCACGAAGACCCGTCAATCTGTCTTGTTTGGTTTCTATGTGAAAATACAGCTGAAACAAAATCCTGCATACTTTGTTTAATGCAACTGGAACTGAACAGATGCTCTAATACATATACATATTCCTGATGAGATAACTAAACAACTATCTGTTTTAAAACAGAAATAACTGCCATGTTATGAAAATACTGCCATGACTACAGGTTACAGTGTGAAGCTCGCCTAGATTTTCACAGATAGGATTTCACAGAGCTTTTATGAGGAAGGGAGAAGGGTAGGCTTCCTCAAAAAGGAAATACAAGTCTTTATCCAAAACTGAAAATTCAGTATTTTGAATATGCTTAATGTTTTTGTTTTTATCTAAACAGACATAGGAAGTAATCTGACATCCTTTAGAAATTACCATTTGAAAGAAAAAGATCTACATGCTTCATCTTTGATCTACAAGACAGATTTATCACAGGACAGGATGACTGTGATAAGAAGTTTATTCATTAGCTGATAACCTCCACAAGCTACCCAAGTCTTTAATCTAGAATAAAACAGCAAACCAGGATGGGGTTCTGAGGAAACGAAACTATGTCAGCTTGCAGGTGCAAGGACATGCCAGTGGAAGGCCAGTCAGGGGGTCAAAACCCCACAAGAAGTGCACTGTCCAGCTGTCTGATGTGACCATCAGTGGACCTTAGTATTTAAACCACATCTGCATAATTTAGCTGCTGTCTCCGCTGGGATGCCCAGAGGTACCTTTTCATTAGCATTAAAATTCACATCGCAGCATGCAGGGTATTCTAGAAGGAACAGCTTCCACTTTAAAAGTTTTCAAAAAAATCAAAAGCTATGAACTTGATGGGATCTCGTAATTTGTTCCACAGTGCTACCATCAGTAGTACACATTCTGTGAGCTACCACCACTAGTACAAACAATCCAGGAGAACCTGAAGTTCTTGCACTCTCAGAGCTGGATATTTCATATAAAACTACAAGCAGGAAAAGAAATAAACAGCAACTGCTTTCTGAATGCAAGGTAAACCTACAAATTCTTCACTATTAAGATCATGATTTAAATACATTACTGCCAACAGCCTGCCTTGGTAAAACCTTGTCAAGAATTAAATCGTGCAATAGCAGAAAAGGTTGTGACTATGGCAGATTTAAATATTTCCAATAATCCTCTAGAGGAACAAGGAGGGGAAAAAGAAATATCCATATTAACACACAGCCTAATGCCCAGTGATGAACCACAAAACGTGCCCACAAAGTTCTCTGAAAGACACCGATTCATAATTTCTTTTGAGTAAGAATTAAAGAATAAAGAGAGGGGGGAAAAAAGTTAACAGCTGGTAACAGTTTCAGTCCAGTTTTAAACAAAAGAAACAAGTGCTCAAGGGTATAATGAAAGAAGTGAGGCAAAGGCAACTATCAAGGGAGATAAGGTAGTCATCATGGACTCCTCAGTCTGACCTCTTCAGGTCTTTCAACGGCAATTGCACTGGACTCTCTTTGTAAAATGCTTCTGAGATCTCTAGATAAGTGATCATTAAGAAAGCTGTATACCTCACAGCAGAGTGAGACCTGCATTTCTGTACCTACTTCAAACCCAGAAACAAAGATGTTAAGCAATATGCCCAAGGTCATGCAAAGCTCCGGGCAGGAGCAAACCACTGTGCCCAGACTCTCACAGCCCCCTAGACAGAATCCATCACAGTCGGGCATGCATTAAAATAAACAAGTAAATGACTCTGTATCCGACAATATCTGACCTACGAAAAAGTAGCTGCGAGACAAGTGGCAAGAAACAAAACACAGCTGCAGTAAAAACCCTGACCAGGGAATGAATACCAAGAACAGCCAGCACTACCCTTGTAGGGTATTTGTGGGACTGCCTGCTGCAGCCCCAACCTGCAGGGCCACATTTACAGGAAAGATTATTACAGCCAGATAGACTCTTGAAAAAATGTAAAACGGATTAAAAAATTCTTACAAAACCTGACAACACACTGACTTTGCAAGAGAAAACCAAAACACTTCCAACTGCAATTTCTAGGACATTGTGCGCTACCAAAGACATGACTACCAGCTGCCTACGAGTGAATCATCAATATTAAAAAAATGTCTTTTCACTCCAGTATTTTTTTTCCTAGAAGCTGCAAAATTAAACTATTCTGCATTATAAACAGAACCTAACACAGTAAAAAGAACTATTATGGCCTTTGATGGGCCCATCAGAACTTACATTATTCCTCTGTTTTCTATTTTGTGGAGTTTTTTTTCTGTTATGACAAAGTAAGCGAAAATTAACCCCTACCAGCTGCTCACCAGCTAGCAGGAAACACTCCTCCAATTCTGAATTTTGAAATCCAAATCACAGAAAGGAGAATAAAACAAACAGGGCAGTTTTTCACCTGGGGGATGGGGAGGATATACAAAGGAATGCTATGCTGCAAACATGTAAATAAATATTAAAGCTTTTCCTCATTTAAATTGCATTTGGAATATCCTAAGCCATTAGCTAAAATGACAGAAGAATACAGCTACCTGAAGCCTATGTAAAGAATCTCTCTTTAACAGGCTTTTAAAGATTGCAAGCCAGAGCATCTAAAAAGCACATCCCTGAATAATTTAAGGCTCCTGGCATCTACATTGAAAGAGCTCCTTTGCTAAACCTGGAGGGAAAAAAATCCCAGAGCTAATAGAAAGAATAAAGGTCGTGAAAGATCAGCAACAAAAATCACTAGTAAAGAGTATTTTTCCTATCTTAAAGTTTAATCAGACATGGAGAAGCAGCCAGCCCTTCCCATTTACTGTCGACAGCTGTGGTCTAACATTAACATTTACCAATCAGCAGTGTTAAATGAAAGCTTGATGGTCATGGAAACAATGCAGAAAGAAAATGAAAGAAAAGGAAGGAAATTGATCAGGAAGGTGAAGCAAAGCACAAATCCTCAACAGCAGAAATTCAGTAACAAATAAAAAGCATAAAGCAGAAGTTAATAATGAATTTTAAATGGGCATCCTACGTTTTAGGGCAAAAGATTTGAAAAAAATCCCCAAACAAACAAACTCTGGCAGAACATATCAATGCAAATAAATCCACATTATTAAAATGAAACACAGTTATGCTATCAAGACACCAGGGATTCTCTTCTGGTGCATGATATCACCAATTGTAGCAAGGCTGAATTACAAATCAGTGCACTGTTGACAATACTAAGTTTTCTTTGCCAACTATATCCTTTATACATCAGCAAATCCTACCTACTTCCTCTTGTGTCTGTCATAGAAACCATCCAAACAATAGGAGCAAGCAATCTTCACCTCAACAGCTATTGACTTCGAGCAAACTGAACTCTATTCATTTTTACTCCTAGATTTGAAAGTCCTTGCTGCTCTACAGTCTGCGAAAGCCTCGACACTGATTACAACCAGTTCAGGATCTGGCTCCTCCTTGGTGTATGAAAATGGACTTGAAACAGTAGGAAACCTTATCTAAGGAAGTTAATACAGGTCACCCTTCTCAACATGTGAATACGGACTTTATGCTGACAGAATAACAGCTCAATGAAGCCTCCTGAATTAGACAAGAATCTGGAAAAAGTGTCACATGCCCAATACCAATGTTTAATGTTAAAAAAAAAGCATCTCTTTGGAGAGACAGATTTTGCATTTCTGCTTTATGTAACTTTTCACATAACTGCTAAAAAAGTCATGAGGAAGCTGCTCAAACATGCAGCAAACAGGGCAGATGAAATGCAGAAGCTGATTCAGAATGGGGCAAAACCAACCTGCCTTAACAGATTCTCCAAGCAAATGCCTGCGATTTTTCCCTCTTCCTGAGAAATTTTATTTGAGAATGGAAACACAAGAAAATTACACTATTTAATATGCAATAATGGTATTTTTCCAATACGACTTCCAGAAAAAGAATAAAATCTTTTTGAGACATACTTTTCTCCTTTAGAATTAAGAATACTTACTGCAGAAAGCAGAATGTAACAACAAACTAAACAGCAACTTCATCTGAACAGATGAGTCGTTATGCACTCTTCATTCCACTCACTCTGAACTGAGCCCCGGAAAGGTTCTTTATAATACTTGTTCAAAATTTTAAAAATATTTAACAAGAAGTTAATATGAGATGGACAACACAGGGCTTTGGACACTGATGAAGAAAAGGCTGGAAGTGCTGACATTTCTAAGAATATTCCGATAGGAAGCACCCCTTTCCAGTAAAGGTAACAGTATAACAAAAGGAATGCAGCTTTAAACAGGTAAATGGAAGTTTCAAGCACTAAGGGGAATTTGTACGTGATGGATCCTTAGCTAGTAGAAATATACATTATCCCTGTAATGCTAATAATGAAGTTATGCTAGCTGTTGATCTCACTCATAGTATCTAAAGCCCACACCTTTCTATAAATATACTATGTTTGCTTTTTGGAAACTGATTGAAGTTAATAGCAACTCATAATTGAAATATTCATGGTCCCAAGCTAGCTTTGAAGTCAAATCCCTAAATGGATAAAGTGGACTGTGTATCTAATCTAAATGAAATGTTTCCCTTAGTTACTAATGCCAGTGCAGTTCCACTAGTTAAAATCACTACTACGGAAAAGAAACACAAAAGCCTGGTCACTTTAAGGGGCTTTTTAATCCCGCTCAATGCTAGGACACTTTCTTGGCAATGTAAGATCCTCTACTACTTTCCACATCTTCGCATCAAGAGTCCATTAACATGGCCATGGCACCTTGAAAACAACACCTGATCTTGTCTTGGAGGCTAGTTAGGATTGGGCCTCCTTAGTACTTGGACAGGAGAGCACAGAACACTGGATGCTGTAGGCTTATCCTACTCTAGCAAGAGGGTTGAACTTAGATCATCTTTTGAGGTCCCTTCCAACCCGTAACAGTTTGTGACTGTAGGCCAGTTCTAGGCAGGGAGTTTTAACCACAACTTTCCACCACTGTAACAGTTACAACTCCTTTCCAATATTACAAGTTTCAGTTTAAGAACGCCCTTGGAACTCAGGTATAAACCCCATTTATCAAGCAACAAAGCTAGAAATAAAACGTCACTGATTTTTGTAACTGGACTAGAGCCTGTAACTGTGTCAGGGGAGTACTGCATTGATCTTCAGTTACTCTGCACATCACACATACATACCCTCTACCTGTATACTGCCCCATAAATTAAATCTGTGCAGCAAACCAGTTTGTTTGCCTCTGAACTGTGCTCAGACACTTTTGCAGTGGCTATGACCTGCTTCACTTTTTCCCTTTGGTCCTAGTTAAGTGTACTAAACACCTGAACCATTGAAAGCTTGACCATACTCTCTCACTCTTAAAAAAAATAAAGTAAAAACAATAATTTTTTTAAAAGCCAAGCGCTTCTGCCAGGTAACACAGTAAGTACTTATATATGGCAAGCCATTACAACAGCATTTGAAGGCAGGTTTAGGCTTGAGAGAAAACAGTCACAACTGTGCTGCTTCTGCAGAAGTAATTTCCCAATGGCTTTGGTTACCCTGATCTCTGTTCCTGGTTCTCAGAACCCAGAGCTACATGCATTATATCCAAGGATATATCTGAAACTCCATAACCTTTGCCAGAGTAACTCTTCAGGAAGCTCTTCTGACCTTTACTTAAGAAACCAACTGAAATGAAGAAATAAATGTTCCTTTGATAATACTGTGTAAGCTGCAGCTAAGTAACTTTGAAACATAAGAGCATTAATAAAATAGCCATATTAGGAGAATTCCTTTATCACCACACTAGCTTCAATGGGGCTTTTCATTCACAGTTCACAAATTATTTTTCAAGAATCATTGACTTGTGTAACGATAATTATGGGTTAACAGAAGCCCTAACTGACCTTTGTACTCTTACACAAAGGATGTATGCATACACAACTGTATTTGGACACGGCTCCATATACATGTACAGGAACTTCTAGAGAGAAAACAGAGTCAATTGCTGCGCAAGTGCCCAGGGCATGAAAAGACTTCCCCTCACCCTTACCCCAGATAATAGTTCTTGTAACTCTGGAAGATTTATTAGAAAATAAAAGTCCGAATTTGGGTTTTGGGCTAAAGATTATTTTAAAGCAGTACTTTCTAGTCTCTCTAATTTTAATCCTAATGTTACAGTACACAAATGCTGTATTTAACAACTATCTGGTTTAGTGAACAGCAGTAATTTACTCTGATGGGATAAATTATTTAAGTTATTTAGCAAAATGGAAATGCTACCATGCACTCTGCTGTAATCAGCAGGTACTGTTAGAAGAGACAGTGAATGATGGAGAGAAACCCTGCAATAAGAAAGATGCATAAAGAAGCTCCAAAAAGGCTATGACTTTATCATAGTGTTCCTCACGCCATTTCTTTGCAACCACCAAACCAACAGAACAGATACAGCAAAAAGGAGTCAGCGCTTAAGAACACAGTACAGCATTTCAGCAGATAAAGGCAAGATTTAGGATTAGAGACAAAAAAAATTAAAAATATTTGGGCATGTGTCAGTTAAGTAGCAATCAATGCAAAGCAACCAGCTTAACAAAACTCCTGTTTGTTCTCATTCGCTCCAAGAGAAATTTTGTACGAGCAATAAAATACTTCACGCTAAGACCACTGAAAAATGCTTCATCAGTCACTGCATTTGGTTGATTACATGGAGAAAAGTATTTACTTATTTATTTATCCACCAAACATACTGACCAGTCTGATTTCTTCTCAGCTGAACTGACTAGTTATGTCCTGTAGCACCTGATCCACAATGGCTCAACACACTCCTGGCTCTACGAAAAATTTCCTTCCACCACCTCCACAACTTGAGCTCTCCCTCACTTCCCAGGGGCTGGAGATGGCAGAAATACAAGGGAGGGCTTCCCACTAAAGGTTCTATCGTCAGCCCAAAGAACTTCTTTTGGCAGCTCATCAAAAAGCTACTTGCTTTATCTATTTATTGCACTGAGGTTACTGACCAACAAAAGCAGCCATCACACGACTGAAGATAACATAGTAAGTAACAAATACGAAGACCCAAATAGAAACACACAAATACATATCTTTTTTGTAAAAAAGTGATGATTCATACTATACTTACAACTTTCAGCCTGATAGTCTGGCACAAACTGCTCGTCATTGTCAGGTACCTGAGCTGAAGAAAGGAAAACAAAAACAAAAAAACAAACAAACAAAAAACAAGGAAAGCATTAAAAGAAGCCATTAAAGCAGAAATAAAGACTATTGTGCTTAATTTGAAGCACAAGCAAGATTAAAACTAGGATTTTTTTTCCCCTCCTTGTTAAAAATAAAAACCAGGCTAGCGCATCGTTTTAATATCACATAAACCCCAGAATGAAGATGTGCAATGCAATGCAAGTCCAGAGCAGCCCCAGTGAAGAGCGATAGGGATGGGAAGACATGAAGGCTGACACTGGCACTGGTCCTGCCTCACTCCCTGTGTGAGTGTCTGGACCTACCATGCCACTGGTAAAACCCATCAGTACTCATTTTCAAAATATCTGCATGGAAAAGTCTGCATAAATCCTAGTACTAGTGTTTAACTCTTGCGCATCTTTAACCCCAAACTACCACTCCTTCAGCTTACTTAAACACGATTTCAATTTTCATGGCAGTCAGCCAACACATTAGGGGGGTTTTGTTACTGTTTTAAATAGTCAAAAAGAACTATTTTACCAGATCATAACATTCCTGTTTTGTTTACAACATTTCAGATATTGGGGGGGGGGGGGGGGGGGG
>VZRI01001029.1:34601-46725 GCA_013397515.1 Upupa epops | reverse complement strand
ATAAAATCATCACAACCCTGAGCTGTAAAATGCAATTGTTTCACACTCTGATGATACATAACTCTGGTGTGGTACCTGTGGAACCCCAACTCCTTTTCATCGTGTATCTGAGAGATGACCCATTTCTCACACTGTGTTGTATTTACAGCCTGAAAATATATTAGTGGTGAACAGACTGGAATAACTGCAGAGCACTGCGCTGAGAAGTGGTGTCCTCAGACTATGACTGGTTCTAGGTACGTGCCAAAAGACCCAGCTTATTGCCTCTGAACTTTGCCATCTTTCTTTGACATACAGTAAACTGGAATTGCCATAGCAAAGCTGCTTAAAATTATGTTGGAAAATATTTTAATTTACACAGATCTTGTCTAAAGATAAGCAAATAATTCATGTGATTTTAATTAGAAGTTAAAATCTGCCATGATCTAGTTACCCATCAAGATCTGAGAGGTAAACACTGGTTAGAAAATTATTTATCAAAACCGTGACTATCAAACCATTAAAGCCTTTAAATGATAAAATATAAATTTAACACTTTATGGAACTCTTTTTAAATTTAGAAAGTGTACATCCCCCTTCATACATGTGCAATCGCAACTAATTTTAACAGAATTTGTTTGAAATAAAACCATATTTGATTATAAATTACTCAAAATTATTTTGAATGTACACCACAGAACTCTTCATGGAATGGATCTGCACTCCTTACTCAGGACATATTGCTAATGACTTAAGAGGTTTTTTTCCTTGAGTAGGGTTCAGATTCAGACTCATTATACCAAAAATTTAAATATTTATATTTTAAAACCAAAAGCAAATAAAGTCCTACTGTCTTAATTGCAGCAACTACCCCTTAAGAACAAATGACCTTGGGAAATCTGCAAATACAGACTGGAAAATAAGTGTAAGATATATGCAAGAAATGTGATTTGCATTACTCTGAGAAAAACTCCATAGCTATTGTTTCATTGTTTGTCCAGGATTTTATTAAAAAATGACAGTAACCTATTCTTTTAGAAGAAACCAGTACCTCTGAGGACATGTGAGCTCCTCAAAAGTTTGAAGCTGTACAGAACACATATTTTACAAAGCCAAGTAAAAGCCAAAATATTCCCAGTATTTTTGATACATTAACTTTTTATTTCCTCCAGAGAAACCACAGGACTCTTACCAAAAATTAACTCAAGAGACAATACAAGCCCAAATAGTAACAACTGTGATATCTGACATTTCAGACAATTCACTGCATGAGGATGTTAGGCATTTTCCTTATAAAAATGCCAAATATTTGAGTACCAAAGAGGAATCCAATTGTGAAATCAAGGTGTCCTACTTAAAAATATGTTCACTGTTAAACTAATTGTATGAAGTAATTTCTTGTTTATATAAGACACATCCCACACAGTTTTCTTAATTCAGCTATCATTTTCAAATGCAACAAGGAGACTAGTATGACTAATTTTTTATACACACACATATATATGTTAATCTGTGAATGTAGGATATCTGGAAAAGGCTAAAAGAAAACAGAACACCTATGTTGAAATCGGGATGCTACACTTGGTAATTGCAGAATGGTGTCAGCAATTTTATTTAACTTTCTAGAGCACTCACAGTATACTGGACAGCTTCAACAATGCTTTATTCTGCTTTTATCAATTTAACTTGAGTTACTGAAAGATACATCTATTGATAGGGATTGTAAGAAAAGTAAGAAAAGTAAGGAAAAAGAAATAGATCTTGTGGAATAGTCATGGAAAAATACACATTGCTTTGGAAATACTGTCATTACTCCTGGTTTGGTCTGCAGTAAACAAGAAAAATAAACTTCATTCATGGGCCCCAGAAATTTATGACGGCATATTTAATAGAGATCAAGGGGCATCATTTTATCAGTACTCTAGAAACGGGTGGAGATCGTGCTGTCAAAATGTATCACAAATGCAATATTGACATAGCCCTAAAAGCCTCTCTAGGCAAAAGAATACAGCAAATTAAGTGTGTTTAAAACCCTGCCAAACATAGAACAAGTAATAATATCCAAAATGTTCACCCCAGGAACATACATTTCCTACTGGAGTCTGATTTTAGTACCTCAGAAACGATCCCACAACACTATAAAAAGAAATTAAAAGGACATGCTAACTGTGGGGAAATGTGAGTTTAGATTATTCCTTCAATTAATCTGAAATTATTTTTAAACTAGCACAACTGAAACTTGCACATGATCATACCGCAAAAATGCGAGTAACCATCATCAACCCAATACACAGACTTCTTCCACCAGCACCTTGCTCTGAGAAGGCAAATCCTTGGGATGTATCATCTCATTATGCAAAGGGAAACTTGAGTTTGGATAATTATAAGCAGAATTTGCAGCAAGTTACACAGTCAGGCAAAGACATTTCAAAGAGTCTGCCCAAAAGGAAAATATCAACTTGCCGTGTTGCAACTGCCTGGACATTTATATACGCATGCTGTTCATTTCCTCTTTTCCTTTTATTCACTAACACTGCAATTGGACATGGATGTCATAAAATCTTCATTGGTCTTCTGTTAACGTACTCACAGGACACACCGCGTAAATCACCAGAACTTTTTTTTTCCACTTTGCCATTGAGAGGAAAATTGCAAAACATCTCTGAAATTATCATCTAAGTGAATATTTCCCTAAGCTACTTAATTATGGGGGTTTGAGAAGGCAAGTGTATTCCAAAAGACTAATAAAAGGTTTTGAAGGATATTAAGCACATGGCTTTTACTGCTAATAGCTGAAGCAGCTACATTAGTTCAGTCCACATTCAGAGCCATCAAGTCTCAGACTCCTGAAGCAGACAACATCTGCAGCATAAACCATCCAAGCTCAGCCTACACTATTACCAAAAGTTTTCTTTTTATTCTGATTATAGCTACAGTATCTCAAGAGGATTTGAGAAGTGTACAGAAATGTTAATGATGATCTTGAGGATATTATCTGTTTAGATTTTACATTTTCACTACCTACTGAGTTAAAATCAGTTTGCCAAAAGCAAACATTCACAGTACAAAAATACTTAAGACTTGTTTGGAGTTTTTAGAGCTTTAAAAAGCGTTTGAAAGGCTGAACCGATGGCTAATTTGGAAAAAGGAAAGCAATGTAGATTTAAAAAACAAAAAAGCTTAGCACTAAGGCCTGTTAACTTGCTTACATTGCAAGCACACAAAAATAAAAAGTCCCCATTAACAAGCATCCAGGACAAAAGGAGTTAATATTTAATTAAAACCAGCTCTATCCACTGTAACAATGACCTGGAGCCAAACAAGGCAGAAGACGTATGAGTCATTCTTTCTGCCAGTGAATGAGACAGCTGATCTCCTAAGCAATTCCTCAAGACAAGCAGTCAGAACTGGAGTTCTGCCTCCATTCACAAAAACACAGTCCAGCATGAACCATGTGGCCCCAACCACAAGCTTTTCATGTCACACCCTTCCAGAAAGCTACAGCGAAATAAACTTGAACTTTAGGCATAAACACACTGATTTCACTGCTTTGTCTCCAGATGCAGTGCAGACCTGCGGAGGAACATCATTTAATAAATGAAAGTTAAGCGAACTAGAAAGAGCTTAAAATTTAACTCTTGCTTCTCCCAGCCACAAACTGCTTCCAAAAAGCTCAGAAGAGGAAACCTCCCAGGAAAACAAGAAGCTGCAAACCTCCTTGCCTCACTTAAAACTTTATTTTGGGTAGCTGAACACTTCCTGTGGTACTGTGTTCACTTCACTTTTAGAGCTAAGAGCAATTTGTTTTAAAATATCAATCGTTTATTCAATGTGCTAAAAGAAATCAAAATTGACAGGAAATTATGTATGAACAGCAGTATTTTGGCTGCAGCTAAAATAAGACTTCGGGCCTCCACAGTAATGAGTCTATTGAGTTTTCTTTGATTCATTGTCACTTCTGAATATCTGAAAGACTGTCTAAATTCTAAGTATTCCTGAAAGAGCTGGGGCAGGGGGGAGGGAGTGTTAGTGCGGGAAGGGTTGATTGTTGGGGTGGTTTTTTTTCCACGGAAACAACTATTTCTAACAAAGAAGCATTCAGAAGGCAAAACAGCGACAACTTTCAAGATGGTAAAAATATTATTTCCCATAAGCACTGGATTTGCTGACAAAACAACCATAAACCCTTTTTACATAACATGAGACGCTCGGACTAATAAACTTAAATGCAGTTCAAAACTAGCTCCAAATCTCAAAATTCTTCCTTATGTGAATAATCCCTAGGAATACAAAGATGGTTTCTGCTCTTTATTTGCTGTTATGGCAAAAAGGAGAAGTTAGCTTAAAAGGAACACTCATACCTAACATTTTGTTACATCCCTCATGGTTCGCAAACCCTGCTACGCCCTTGAAAATTATTATTTTAAGTAAAAAGCATTTACTTTTCCAGCAAACAAGAAAACCTTAAAAAGTTTATGAGGACACAGATGTTCTGATTTGTAGATTTCTGGTCAGTTTATTTCTTTTTAAAACTACCACCTCTCTCTATCTCCCTTTCTCTCTAATCTAACTTTTCACCTTGTTTTGTGCACAGGTACTTAAGATCTGGAATTGTGAGTATTTGAAAGCCAAACCTGTCAGATCACTAGAACAATAAAAGAAGTTATTTGCAATACAAGTTCCAGAAGGAAAACATTCTCACTGCTTTTTAGAGTACCTCTCCCATCAGACAGATTTCAGTCACGAAGGTATGAAATTACAATTTTTGGCTATTTTTGCTCCTATAAAAACAGGGATAGTTCTTGAGTATGGCTACCGCAGAATTTGCCCTAGGCCGAGTAAATTTTACAACATTTTGGCTGAGGTACGCTAGTAAGCCAGAGTAAGCTGCTATGAATCTTTGCTGATTTAAACAGCCATTCTAACTAGACTAACAGTTTAGTACTTTCTTTTAAAGTATTTCTTATAAGTTATTATTGAGAACTAGAAACTATGTATTTCCATACTTACTTAACAGTGGTCAACGTTACCTCAGACATCACTGTGACAGTGGTGTATCCTCTGGGATAGGGAACAGAGGGTACAAACTTATTTCCTAAGTCATTCCAAATTCGAGTACTAGTTATTTGAGATAAACTTACTATCAGATACCAACAACTGGCTTTAAATACTGGTAGGTTATGGCTATATTGAGTAGATGCCTGCTAAGTAGCAGCAAAGGCATGAATCCATTACCTGTAGCTTTTATTTCAAACCACTTACTGTTTGCTTAATCTTTTTGCATTTTTTCAAGTGACTATTTTATTTTTCACTTACTATGATCTGGGAAGCATATTATGTGTTGCTTTAAGCAGCTTCAGACCTAAAGCATAAATCCATTATTTGTCTTTGCTTCAGGTGCTTTTTATGTATCTTTAACAAGCTGTAGGAGAAACTAGTATCCAAATGGAGTAATTTTAAATACAAATCTGGGTGTTTTAACCTGTTATTTCCATAAAACCAAACACATTCACCATGGAATGGAAATATTCACTAAGAACACGTTCTCTCTGTATATTCCAGAATAAGAAGTATAAAGATACCATGAAGAGATAACATTAGATTAATATTTGAACCATTTTTTCAAGTCACTGAACAATTGCTACCTGCCAACACCAACCTTATTCCAAACATACACAATCAATAGAGTCATGTTATAATATTATCATGACAAAATGTTGCCATTAAGTTACCTAAATATAAAACAAAAGCTAATATCTGAATAGTATTTGCCTTGGTTAGCAAAAGGGCAATTTTAACTATTTTCTTTCAAGTTTGAAGATTTAAACAATGATTAAAGCCTCTCTACTTTCAATTTCTGGCATCAGGAAATAATTATAATTTGTCTTCCGTTATGCATAATAGTTAACATGAAGAAAACTTATCCCAAGTAAGTGTTACATAAAAATAATGTAGACTCTTTCTTACATAGCTAACACTACACAGAAGCAAAATTCATTTCCATCAAAATGCAGTGTGCAGCTAATAGGATGCATTTGTAAGTTTTCTCTAAGTAGTATGCAGTTTCTTAATTATGAAAGAGGCTACTGAATTGTTTACATGTTGGATTGATTCTTTAATGCATGTAAACCTTCTACCACTTTTAGTAAGTAAAGAATACATTTTTTCTGTTTTCACTTGCTTACCACCAACTTTTCATTGGTGACACAAATTCTAAAAATCTCCAGGCTAAAATGTGTGATGTAGTAAGTATAGCTTCAGGAAAAGCAAAACAAAAAGCATTGTGTGTGTGTGTGTCTCATAAAATGCAACTCACATTTCTTCTCCTAACTAGTAAGTAGATTTTTGACCCAGTTACTCCCCAGTAGGGATCTGAACTCGTGGGAGAAACCTGGTCATCTGCCACTGCTTTTCTTAAAAAGGGTCAAGATGTTTTTAAATTCCATGGTCATTTCCCTGGCTCCAGAGCATTATGAAAAGAAATATGTAAACATTACTGATGCTGCCAAGTTGGCAGACTTCGAGCCTATGAAGGTCCAGAAGAACATAAATGGATACATCTCGCAGTGGGTAAACAAGTCTAATTTCAAAATCTGTTTTCTGGCTTAGCTTGTCCATGTAGACATACACTATCATCGAACACTAACATATAAAGAATATTAGAAGTTGCTTTGTGCGTGCTTGTTTGTTTAATAAAAATCTGCAATTGAGTTAATAGCTCAGTATTGGATTTTCTCATTTTGACTTCTCATTTCAGATTTTAGCTTGGCCTTTAGAAAAGCTGTGCAAAGTTTGTGTTTTATGGAACAGCTAAAACCATGTCGTGGCCTGAAACACACAGATTTTTTGAAGTATTCCTAGAAATCTGTGCTACCTAGTTGTAATATGATGTCAAAAAAATATTATGACATTACTTAGCTCTATTTTCCTCTGCTAAATAAAAAGGCAACTTTTATTTTTGATCTTTAAATACTTACCAGATGATGCTATCTACTTTTACAATGGTTGCTTAACCTAGCTGACACAGGACTAGACACAGGTTTATCTCTTAAAACCTAGTTAAATTTATTCAGTAAAACAGACTTAGAGAAAAAAAGGTTCTTAAACAATTCATTCTGGTCTAGAATAAGCAGTACAACCAGGATAAAAATTGCCATTACAGTAATTTATGTACCCTCAGAAATTATTAAATCAGTTTTAAATTTACATTATTTTCTGCACATACATTATGAATTGCCTGTATTTTTGTTTCTTATGATCACAGAAAAACTACCATAACAAAAATATCCATGCCAGTGAGAAAATCCAACTAAAAGTTCTCTTCTACCGAAAAACAGTGTCTTTGACTAATATATTTAACACACTTCTAGACTGTTAATAAGAATGAATGATATAAAGACATCCTTAAGAAAATTACTATAGGGAGACACAGTTTCATTTTGATCCTTACAAAAATGATCTTAGTACAGGACACCTTGTTTTCAATTATTATACACAATCATATTAATTCATAAAAATATATTATTTGTTCCATGGATTTAAAGAGGACTTCTTGATTATACACAGAACAACCATATGCCAAAAATACTGCTGGGAGAGAAAACATGTCAGCAAAATATACAATACCCCTCAACTTACTTAAAGGTTAAGAACTTAACTAGCTACATACAAAGCTGTTAGTAATATTTGCCTCTTTCTACGAAAACCCATGGCAAACATTTCACCCCAACACCCCTCCTTTCCAAAAAGAGCCAGAATATCTATTCTGTAAACAGCTGTGCATAGTCCAGTACATGATTAAAACTAAACAAGTGAATACTGACATTCAAATAAATTTGGAGATGATGTTAACTTGCAGCAAAATCATATTTCTTTCAGATACAAGAGTTTACATTGAAATTTTACCAGAAATATTAAGGACACTGCATTAAAATCTTTATATTTCATGTAAAACTTACTGTAAATATCAAAGGAAAAACCATCAGAAGAATATTGCTACAGAGAACAAATGCACTTCAAAAAGCTCATAGCTACCTTGCACTTTGTTAATAATCTCTTAATGCAGCAGTTTATTTTTTGTTGTTGTTCATCTCAACAGCTACTCTAAATTCAGACTTCTACATTATTGTTCTGCATTACTGTGCTCTGCAAGACTATTTAAAATCCTTAAGAGCATGAGCAGGTGTATGACAGTCCGATGCCAGTTTTCTAATCATCTAGTACATAATCTCACAACTACAAATATGAAGAAGACAAAAATAACATGCAAATTATTTAAAGGTTTATGAAAATAAATACTAGGAAAACAAGCAAAAAGTAAGAAATAGTACTTTTCAAGTATTCCATACACACCTAATGTTCTGTGTTGTGAACAAGGTGGAAAGAAGACACTTGCACTTAAATCTTGAAGCATCCCGTCCCGATGAACCCAGAGAAACTAATTTCTGCCATCAGAAAAGTACTCCACCAGAACACCAAATAATTGTACGTGCTGCTCTAAAGGAAACAGCAAGCCCAGTTCTGGCTGTATGTAGTCTCTTGAGGTACAATAATATAAACCTGATCAATTGCAATTAAAATCTTAACAGAGGCTTAGAACTTGAAGTCTTGGTGCATTAGTTCTTGCCAAAAGCAGATGTGATTGTGAGCTGGAAGCAATTTCTCCTGGTAATTTGTGATGACACTGGGTAGAGCAGCCCCAGAGTCCCCAAAGACAAACTCATCAGAGGCTCTAATGTATGCATGACACATGAGGTGGCTCTTTTTAGAGCTCAATTAATTGGGCTGAACGTTAAGACAGCAAGTTCAGGACTTTTTTTTTTCCCTCCTCCAGAGTTGTTTTTCCTCTTTTTACAAGCAGTTTTTTCCCTTACCTTCTGCAAGCCATGTCTCCTGTAATTGGCTCAGATCTTGAAAGAGTTCTGCAAAAGACAAAGATGTGGATAGAAGACTCACGCCTTTAATCTCTTCCTAACATTAAAATATGCTTGAAAATATAATTTTCCTGAAGAACAGTATGTATAAATTCTATCTGGGCAGTCGAAGGTACAGACAAAGTAGGGTTTACAGGTAGCAGTTCATTTTTTTCTGTACAAATTAATTAAAAAGTGCTTACTGTATTTTTTATCAACTCTTGAAATAATGACCAAGATCTTAAACAACTGCTGTAGTATAAAAGGCTCATTCAGCAATACATGGAAAAGGAAAAATGGTAATCATTCTTACAGGTGAACTATTTCTGCCAATATAATTACGGCCTCCTGCAAAACCTGCCCCATATAAAGCACTCTCTCAGACTTCAGGTGGTGTTCTCCCTGCTCAGTAACTGACTGTATTTCTGTTAATAGGGTCGTAACTATCACATCACATTTCTGAAGCAAAGATGCTGCAACAGCAAACAGACAAGGAGAATCTTTAGTGCCTCCCCTTATGTTTTACTCCATATGACAAGAAAATCACCACTATTTCCTCACTGTACTCACTGTACCACTTTCTTATAAAGTGAAATCACTTTTCTCCATGGACTGAGTTTTGCACCAGCTTACCTTTCTTTGCAATCACTGAAATCAGTTGCTTATAGTGGGTGTAAACCAGAGCAGCATTCGACTTACTTCTAAAGCTCAGAATCTCAGTTACAATAATTCTGTTAGTACTAAGACTCTTGTAGGATAACTGAACAGGCAAAGTGTTTATTCTTAATTCACTAGTTTTTGAGAAAGACTTCCTCTTTTATGAATGCTGACAGTTACCTATTCACATACTTTAAATGACAGAGGCTATTTATCCCAGGGATTGCTACCTCATGTTTAAGTACGAAAACAAAAATCAGAAAGTTGTTTTCCTTTCAATCTACTGTAGAAAAAACTTTTCCAAACAAGTAAGTTTGGCTTTAAAAACGTGTCCTCACCCTGCTAAGTTTTATATAGGGATAAGCTGTAGGATGCTATATGCCTTCCCACGTCTTATATACTTAGAGGGGTGTAGGCATAGTTTCTACACTGACCTTGTAACCCGAATAAGTGTTAACAGCTATTTCTAGACTACAGTTCTCAAGCTACGATGTGAGTGGCTAATGACGGGACCAAGTTACAAATCACTGGTGTTCCAAAACGTTGTCCATTCACCTTAATTGAATTTCCTTATCCTTATCTTTCCTAATCACCTTAACTGAATTTCCCAGGATTTTTAACCCTACCTAAGGCTATACAATAACAAACAGGTTACCAACCTTCAGGAGCCTGATTATTAAACTACAATAAAGCTAGAGTGAAACCCAACAGTTTCCACATCAGCATTTCACTCCTGTGAACACACACCAGTGAAAAGGATGTTAAAAGATGACAGAGCCCCGAGTCTCAAGGGGACCAAAGGCAAAAAAGCCAGGTGCCATGACTTGTGTCAGATGCTGCAAAGACTTTGCCCCAGTGTGTGACATCCATACACCACATGTGCAGCAGTACCTAAAATGCAACAGGGTAAGCTCAGGGAAGAATACCATCAGCTTTACCAGTTTATTGCCTTTGTCAGTTTGTTTTGCACTAATAAATACAGTATTCCTGTCTTGTTAATTTAGGCTGCTTTATATATATTTATCTCAAAAATAAATAAGTAAATAAATAAATCACTCTTCAAAAGCTTCTCTGTATTAGTATGGGGAGGGGGAGGAGGGGGGTGTTGTGGGGGGAACGAGCCCTCACCTTCTGAATCATGAGCCAGGTCTCTGTTAATGAATTTTCTTTTCCTGACATTTGTCGGTCTCTCATTACAGTTTCTCCCACGCGGATTCTATAAAGAGGAAAGATCAGTTACTTTAGAAATCTGAGGATTTGGGTGTTTGTGGTTTATTTTTTTTCATTTAATCAAGAATACTAAAAACTGGCAAGAATTCTTTGCAATTGCGAACAGCAAAATTATCATCTTGCAGCCTCCAGTTTCTAGCAAGAAAAAAAAACACCATTATCACTGAGTACTTAACATCCTCCAAAAGATTCTGCTGCAAAATGTAACTCATTTATATCTCCATAGCCATCTATTTGTACAAGTACATATATAACGTGTTCAATACCATGTATTTTCAGCGTTAGAATTACACAAACCTACACAATAGCACACAAATCTTCTCTGCATAAGCTACGCAGGAGAACCCAGATATGACATTCTAACAGACTGCTCTGTTTTCCTGGGTTACTTATAACACTCACAAAGTTCTGAAAGGAAAAAAAATGAAAAAAATGATTTAGTGTTTGCCTCAACTTCATTCTTCTGAGCACTGCAAACAAACGCAGCCAGAAACTTTGAAGGCTGCTGCTGCTCCTGCCTCTCCTCCGCTAATAATGCGCATGATTTTTTAATCATCCCAAAACTGTCTTTAGAAGAACAGGACGCTTTATTAGAATTACTAGGAAGACATGCTCATTTAGCAGGCAAAGCTCCCAGATGAAGAGATGTCCCTAGAGCGGTTACAAAGCAGATAGTGTCTGCAGAAGTCCCCCACTCAAACAAGTCGGAGTCGAGTTTATAAACACCAACTTTGAACAGATCACTCACATTGGTGACCATGTAAGGCACTTGCTGGTCATAAAATCCATCCATTCTGCAGCTCTTCCACAAGTCTTAGCTCAGTGTTTTATTTACTGGGCATTTGATCTGGAGATTTCCTCGGGATCTGGACTCCAATCAGCCTGGAGGAGAATACAAGACGGCTTTTAGATATTTTTATAAAAAAAAGAAAGAAAGAAAGAAAAGAAAAAAAGAAAGAAAATAAAAGGGAAAAAAAATCCACCACAACCCACAAAAACCCATGAATGAACTGCTCGAATCTGCATAGCTAATTAACCTCAAAGAGTCCCATTCATAAAAACAACCCTCCCTTCTCTGCCTTCACCTGGGTTACACGCTTCTGCCAGGAAAACACGGAGCAAAAACCCTTCCCGGAGCAGCAGCAGCAGCCGCCGCCGGGGGGGAGGCAGCTCTTTATTTACATTCCCCGTAACCCCGGGCTATCCGCGCAGGCGGCAGCAGCCCCGGCGCTGCGAAACGTGCGCTCGGCTCGTAATGGCGAACGGCGACTCCACCGCGCACCTCACGGCAGCGCCAGCCGCCCGCAGCCACGCACAACCCCCCCTCCCCCCGCACCTCCCCCGGG
>VZRI01001029.1:180-34501 GCA_013397515.1 Upupa epops | reverse complement strand
CCCGGCCCCGCCGCCAGCGCGGGGGGACACCGCCCTCTCTGCCCCGGCCCCGCCGCCCCGGGGTGCCGGCAGCGGGGACGATCGGAAGTCGCTCAGTGCCACCACATGGATCGCCGGGTCCTGCCGCGGGCACACCGTGTCCCCTGTGCCCCTCTCCTCCCCCCCGCCATAATTCACTCCACAAAATAAACAAAGTTTAACCTTCCTGACTTCGGAAAGCAAACACCCGCACACACCCCCGCACACACACGTGGCTTTTCCGACAACAGTCCCGCAAAACTTCGCGGGAGCCCAAGGGTGAGACTGAAGGGGTGAGCGGGAGAAGGCTCACGCACACCGGCCGAAGCTTTGCACCGCCGGGAGCATCCCAGATCCCAAAGACTGGTTGGGCTATTTGTTTTGCTTATTTTTTCGGATCCGACTCATCGAAAGCAACTGTTACTTCTGCTAGGATGACATAATTTCTGGGGTTTGTGGACAGGATTTGGCAGCACCCAGGCACGAACTAGTAGGGACTTAGTGCAGTGATGCCAGGACCAATCAAGTTCAGGATTTCTGAGGACTTCTCAAAGAAAGTGATTTTTCTTCTGTACAGAGTAGATGTTAGAGGGCTGTGTCCAAAAGCTCTTCCCTGTCAGAACTGCCAAAAGGCACCTAAGCAGATCGAGTGCTTTCATAACAGCTGTATTTGTCCTCTCCTTGAGTACTGAATTTCAGGTATCACAGGGATCAGGTGGTAAATTTAGGTATTCATGTTGTACCTTTCATGCAAGGTATGAAGTTAGGTTTTTATGATCTGATGTAGTTCAGCAACAGCAAGTTCAGCTTTGGCCTCAGCCTGTTTCTGAGGTCTTCCTTTGTAGCCGAGGATGTGAAGGCAACTAAAGAAACCGGCTTTTGCATAAATCACCTGCAGTGATATTCACAATATTCAGGTTACTTCTTTTATACTACTGTGCCACTTTTTTTTTGAATATTGTTTTGCTTCACTGTGGTCTGGAGCATATTACCTTTTTTTTCAGTCCTTCCTACTCCTTTATGATCTCACTATTCATATTCTATTGCCCCTTACCCTGTACTGCCAAAGAAGGGTGCTAGAGAGAAGAACCAAGTTCCTGCTGCTTCTAACCTTTCCATACTGCCTTTTCAGGTAAAATGTCCTTCACAAACAGCTTGTTACCTGTGATCTTGCTGCTTCTGTTTGCACACACACATGCCAGCATACCCAGAGTTACAAAAAAAAATAATGCTTTTTCAAATATTCTATAAACTTTACATCATTTTATTGTGTTCTTGGTCAAGTGTGAGTTGCTGCCTCTGTAAGCCACTTTCTTGATATAATAGGGAAGAATCCCCTCTAACCAAATGCAGAGCTGATGAAGATACCATCCTCAGTTGTCCACCCCACCCTACTGAGTAATTGTTTCAGTCACCCATTTATCATCCAGCTCAGCTCCCCAAACACTAGATTTTAGCATATTCTCTTCTAAACCAGAACCAGTGGATTGTCTTCAAACAGTGCACTAAAAACACTGTAGTCAAACAGGCCAGCTAAGCTCGACTGACATTTATAAGGGACCTCAGACCCATCAAGTATTAGGTACCACCTATGAAATTTGCACATAGGGATCTACCTTGCTCTTCCCTACACTACAGCCTGAATGTCACAGGCTGTGCACACATCCCCATGTCCTGGTTTATTAGATCCAAAGGAGGTTGGCGCTTGCAACAGCCTGCTCCTACTTGGGCTCTAACTCCAAGGGACACCATGAGACATGCAGTATTGCTTACTGTTCCTCCTCACAATGCTTTACCTTCCTACCTTACCACAGCTGGCCCTTCCACGTATGCTGAGGAGGAAAGGAAGACACACTATTTTGAAGACCTATCTCTCTTCAACCACTGTGCTGAGGGTTACCCAAAGAAACTTTGTTAACTATTAAAGTTAGAAGATTACAGGAAAACCACAAAAAACCCTACAAAACCACAACCCACCTATTTACCGACAATCTACTCCAAGGTCTGTGTGCCAAAATACACTCTTGTACTGTTTCTGCTCTGTCTTAAGTGTAAGTTGGTGTCACTGTAATTATTTTGTCAGTTTGCATGTTTTGGTAAAATTTTTGCAACTTTGTTTTACTCTGATTTTTTTTAAGTGTTTATGTTTTATCTACTATTTTCAGAAAACATGAAATTATTCTTAAATATCTAGAAAATCCTTCAGAAGGAGAATCGTCACAGTTGAAATATAATAGGCAGGTAAATTTCAAAACATTCAAAATTTCAAAAACATTAAGTTAAAAGAATCTTGCTTGTTTTTCTGAAATTGTTGAGCCTAACTATTCCTTCCAGGCACTTCCCCAGTAAATGTTATGTACTTATGGGTCTGCTATACAACAGAATCCAAACAAGCATTGAGAAGGAATTTTTATAACATCGTCTGTAGCTGTCTTGATAACTAAAGACTAGGTATGCGGTTAAGTAGACAAAAAAAACAAAAACAAAACAACCATGAAAAGACTGAGATGTCACAGAATCACCAAAATATAGAGGCTGGAAAAGACCTCTAAGAGTCCAGCCTATGCCCTAATATCACCACAATCACGTAGACTAATCTTTACTTAAACACCTCCAGGGATGGTGATTCCACCACTTCCCTGGGCATTCCTTTCCAATGTCTAATCATTCTTTCTGTGAGGAAATGCTTCCTAGTATCTAACCTCAACTTCCCCTGGCGCAGGCCCTGCCCTCTCAACCTATCAGTAGTAGCCTGGGAGAAGAGTCTGACCCCCACCTGTCTACAGTTTCCCTTCAAGTAGTTCTAGGGAACAATAAGGTCCCCCCCAAGTCCCCTCTTCTCCAGGCTTCTGTCTGGTAGATTTTGACTTGACCCTTCTGATGCCGACTCTTTCTTATCATGACAGAGGAGTATATCATAGCAAATTAAAGTAAAAACCCATAAAAATTAATAGAGCAGGTACTTGCCCAACAGTGTGGCTATTTTAGTGACTTTGATTCAAATGCGGTGTCCAGGACTAAAATTAGGAGAAGAGAAAGTACTAGTAGGAAAAATACACATGGTGATTATATCCATATGCTAAACTATCAGAAAGGGAATTAAAAATACATGCTAACAAGCATCTTCAAAGAAAGAAGGAAAGAAAATAAAGAAGTAATCCCAGTCCAACTTTTTAACATATGGATTAATAACACAATTGCACAAATCATTGTAATTTAGGACTACCATTACACAAACCTAGAGGCTTCCCTAAGTAATTGCACTTAATTGCCCACTTGCTGATTATACAATGCAAGGCAATTTTCAGCAAACATTTATCTACTAGAAAATTCTGTTAGCTGGGAAAATTAAGATTAAGGTATTCCACAAACAGTGCGAGAAAACAAAACCCAAACCAAATCTTTCCTTGCAGAAACGTGAAAAGCATATCTAGTTTAATAGTTCTTTCAGCATGCATCATGACTAAGACATCAGATACAGGATTCACTATAAAAACTTTAGAAAGAAGGCCTGGCAACAGTTTTAGATCACTGCCCCATTTGTTGGAACATGGCAACCTCTGTATTGTTCTGGCTCTTCTACTGTACTTCTGAAAAAATTGTGTCAGCTCACTGGGTATTTTGAGCCTATAAAAGCAAGACACTGACACTTTCTGAAATACTGCTGAAAACAATGGCAAGTCTATTATTATTGATTGTGGAGATCCTGGATGCACCTAGCTTCTTGGATTGTCCTAATCTATCTCCTTTTGAATTGGTGAAGGGCAAAAATCATACTACACACACAAGCAACATCAATAATGCCACCAAACAGGAGTTTTCTACAACTATGAAGTGAAGTTCAGGCAAGAACACAGCTCTGAGTACCATCACAACCAAAGCAATAAGCTGTCCTATACCACAAACTACCAGCGAGCAAGTTAAGTGACAGTTCAATTGACTCATGCAAATATTCACCATCCCATCACAAAAACGCTAATTTCCGGATCAGCTGAGCAAACAAAAATGAAATAAAAAAATATGCTAGCCCAGGACCTAGTAAATATGTGAGTCACTGGAAGAAAAAAACAAGTAAGAACACATAAATATGAAATTATATTTATGTCCTTGCAGTGTCACTGAAGTTCTGAGCTTGCTCTTCTTGCAATTACACTCACAAAATGGCCAGCCACAATTAATAATAAAGATAGCCTAGAAGTCTTAGATATCAGAACAATCAAAGAATTTGTGCAAAACCTTTAATATCACAGATGGCTTTAATTTGCAAGTTCTCTCTCCAAAGAAATCCTCTCCAGAGAGATAATAATGTAAATACTTCAGAATCTTTCACATACTTCATGTGAGATTTTTGCCCCACTATTTTTCATAACAGTTTCAGGAAGCTTCAAATCTCCTGATGCAGTTCTAGTCTAAGACAAACAAGAAGGAAGGAAAAGCAAGAGAAATGCTTAAAGATCGTATCGACTGGAAAATCTGTCGTTTAGAAATTGTTCAGTACTTGTTAAATGGCTTTGGTCATGATTTAAGTACTTCAGACAGCCTGAAATCCAGAAAACACAAAGACGAAACAGAGTCCTCTTTCAGAATTACAAACTCTTGCTCAAGATCACTGCTGGACATGCTCAGAGCCTGAGCACAGATATTAACATAGCAGCAAGAAGTCTGTAGGAAAAAGCAGTGCCATTTATTAAACGAGTGCTGATAAAGACAAAACAAAAAAATCCAAACAAGCTTTTAGACCCAAAGAAGAACCTAAAATTTACCCGCTCTTTTTTTAGTAACTTCATCAGCTGGGCCAGTTAAACACTCAACCTAGGTTAATTTATGAATTTTGGAAGCGACAGCAATGATAAAAGCTATTAACTATTATTATCAGGTTATAGCTGTATTGGTACTATGTCTGTTATTGACATTATCATACCTGCACCTTTAATACATTAACTGTGATTCTCCCTCTTTATATCATAGAAACATATCTTAGTCTTTCCCGTCTGCAGGAACATGTACACAGGCAAAATCATAAATTTCTATAACCATTAAGACCTAACCATCCATTTTCACATGTCTACTAATCCTTAAACCCACATGGCTGAATATGTCTGAGTATTCCAAGAAAAACAATATAGAGTCAAAGAAAGGCATCAAGTTCTAAGCCTGGCTCCAAGCACATTAAATAACAAGACAGTGAAAGGCAGGTATAGATTATTTATAGAAAAAAAAATTAATTCAGTGAATAGTATTTCTTAATGCTTTTCTAAGTAGTAAAGGCCTATAATAATAACAGAAACTAAAAATAAAGGTCAGAAGAATAGCAGAATGGCTTATTTGTTGTAAATGCTGTGTTCCAGACTTACCCTGCCCCAAGCTCCACTTAATTTGGAAGCTGCTTTACTGGCATGAGGGTGAGAAGTATGTGCTGCCATTTATGTTCAGGTAGGCAGTAAGGAACATGCCTTTGTTACAGAGTAGCTAAAATAGGAGAAGAAGACTATGTGAATTGATGTGAGAATAATCAGATCATATACATTCAGTTGTCTGTTTGCCATGTTTAATATGCACTGTGATTTTGAGTTGCTCAGAATGGCTGCCTTGCAGCAAGGCTGCTTTGCCTCCAAAAAGTGCTGAATAAAGACATCAGTCTCTACCGTAGAGAACACAGGTGTTTGTCCAACAAACAGACTTGGAAATTTGTCTTCCCTTAAACCCCAAGTGAAGAAATAAAATAGGCATCAGCTAGATATGGCTAATGCATAAAGCAAAGAGCAGATGTGTGGCACTGCAGGCTTTTTTTTTAACTTGTATACGTAATACAGTTAATAGACAGCTCCCTAGAGCAGGTAATATCCCACTTAAACTACATTGTGAAGAGCCAAAGGCAGTTTGCTTCTATGAAAGATGGTTGAAGAGAGCATTGAAACTAGAGGAGCATCGAAACAGGGCAATGTAGACAAGGGGCTAGTCTTTGGTAGTACTACATAGCCTGTGCAGGCAGAAGTGCCAAAAGAGAAAAGTAGGTAGGCAGTGATTGGAAAAAGTTAATGCTAACAAAGTTTAGATTGAGGACTGAATAATGATTTCATATCATAAGTAAATTCCTCAATGGGAAAAATTTCCAGGTGGGAAGAAATCACTTTAAAATGGAGCCTAAAATAGTATGTACAAATGGAATAGGATGTACAGGAACTACTGGCCAGAGTCACCGCAAATTAATTGTGCAAGTCTTCACTGAAATAACAAATGTTGCAGAGGATATACAAACACAATAACATTTGAATGAACCCTTAGAGTATAACACAAAAGTCACAGAACATTTGGAAGCAGGAAGCTATCCTTTAATTCAGTGAATTTAATGAACTTAAAAACTTCTGTTTGCACCTCTCCAAATCTGTCAGCAAGACAGGAAAGCATAATTATCCCCGTTTTTTTGTAAGATGGACGTTAGGCTCTTGTGGGTATCCCAAGGATCACTAGGAGGGACAAATATAGCATGCTGGGAGGATTTCAGTCATATTCAAGGACTTCATTGCTTCTCTGACCCAGCTATATTGGGTCACCAAACTCACCTCTGATTTTATAGGCTTCTTCCACATAGAGTGCACAAGGTTATCATCATTTGCAACTTTGCAGATCATTAGATTGCTGTATTTTAAAAAAGAGGAGAGAAGGGAAGGACATGTAATCTTTCAATGGTAGGAATTTAAGTGTCATGTTTTAAAAATGAATCCTTTTATTTAAGTTATTGCTATGGCATTTTATCTGTTCTGAAGAATAAATTATCCCAAAAAAATTATATTTTTCTCTGTTTAGAAGAATAAATTCTATTAAAAAACCTCCTGTATGCAAACAGACACACACAAAAAAAGGAATTGAAAGCAGAAGGTGGAATTGAAACTCCATTATATGAAACAAGGGCCAAATGCCCTTGCCATAGCAAATACGGACTAGCCTTACCTGATTCTTCTGCTCTTACAGCTACAGGTTCACCATAGAGAAGTAAATAAGATGAGATGACCGAGGCCTAAAAGGAAGCTGCCCAGAAAAGCAGCATATTGCTCTCTGAAGTACCTTGCTGCAGATCCACACAGTTTTAGGCTTTTCAGAACTGCATAACTGTTGAAGCATTCACTGTNGTTCTAAGCCTGGCTCCAAGCACAGGAAAGCTCCAAGCTTTCCATCATTATTACATTTAAAAAAGCTTCTATAATTAAAATAGTACATCTTCTGAGACCTATCTACAGCCTTAATAAGCAAACTGTGTATGGACGGTCCGCAAAGAGCAAGAAGTATCCTCTCAGGAGTGTCATTTCATGGACTTATGTTTCTTTCTAACACATTGCAGGCTGGAGAAATTACTGTAAATGTGAAAAGCCTTTTTTTAACCTAAGGAATTCCTCACAAGCCATTCTGTTCCATTGAATTCTTTGTGCACATCATTCCACCTCTCCTTCATTATTATTAAAAAAGCATAACCAAGCAATAACGCAGAGATTTTGAAGACAAAGTATGTACAACTTCCTGGTTTGTTTTAAAGGAGGAGGCAGAGCTTTTAACAATTTTTCCCCTTCACTGTAGCTTTTTATTTGATCTCTTTATTTTTTAAGTAGGCATGGAGTTAAATTGGGTGATACATTCTCTACATACAAGTTCAGAAGTCCTATAGACCAAGACTTACAAGTAACTGAAGGATTTTTTTGAGAGATTTTTAGTGTCTGCAGGAAAAATGTACTATTGTGAGAAAGAGCCTCAGAAACAGCTGCTCTCAGAATGTCAGGTATAGACACAGCAAGGGCTGGAAAAGTTTCCACTATTTTTAAAAAAGAGTGTTAAAAAAAATGCAATAAACCATATAATAATAATAATAATAATAATAATAATAATAATAATAATAATAATAATAATAATAATAATAATTTCAACAAATGCCAGTCAGGCTGAATGGAAATTTTCAGTTTGGCAGAATTTCAGAAATGGAATGGCATCTCAGAGGCAGAAGGATTTGACATTTATTGTGATTTATTTCAAAATCACATTTTGGTTGTGAAAGAGGGAAGGAGCAGAAATAAACACGTTGAAGAAAAGCAGCAATAGAAAAGGTACAGGTTATGTTTGATAAGACTCAGATTATGTAATTATGTCATTCATATTGTGATTAATTTTATTTCTGAAGATTTATAATGCTGTAATCATATTTGGCTTTTGAACATAATAGACTTCATTGGCATTAATTTTTTTCAATTTAAAATCGGGTTCATCTTTATTTATTGTAATTTTAGTTTCAAGTGCTAAGTTTAGCTCTCTTTCAATGTTAATTGCTATGTTTATTTTCTTTTTAATTTTAGAGGCCTGCAGTACAGTTTGAACTGGAGATTAATTAAATTCTTGCTAAATCACATTCAAACAGGAAATGTTGGAATCGCATTGTGAACAGGGCCAGGCTATATTTAAAAAATGAATAAAAATTCTCATTCTCTTAGAATCCAGTACAAATAAGAACAGAAGCTCAGAATAACATAAAAATTCTCAGACTGTAGTTCTACTTCAGGAAAATCAACAGCATGTAAGATTTCTTATATCTAAGGTGCAGTCTCTGAAATCTGGTATTTTATTTGGGATGTTCCTGTTACAAACTTAGCTTGTTCTTTCTGTTATCATCACTATGCTTTCGATGATGACATAAGGAGGTAAGCTGGCTTCTATTCACAACGTACAAAGGAAAGCTCAGGTTTATGAAGTCCCCTGAGTCACTGTGATATTTATCCCCACTGCCCATTCCCACCTCCACTCCACACAGAGAAGCAATGAAAACTATTCGCAAATCGTTAAACTTGCTTGCTTTCTCTCAATGTTTATTTGTTTTACCAACTATCACAACTAGATTATATTCCATAAATGCAATTCATGGCAAAAACATGTACCAAGTGTTTGAGGGTTAGCGCTAAAGAAAAACCTATCAATGAGGAATTTCAGTCTTCTCTTGATACGACGATATTGCTGCTTTATTCTCTGAGCTGCATGCAGTTTTTTACTGCCAAGTCCCTTTCACAGAGTGTCAAGATATTAATTTCAAAAACTAAAAGATGCATGATGAAAATTTTCCTGGTTTATGTCATCATCAAAGTTGCCGTTTTCAGTACAAGTTTCTTGTATGGCATATATACAAGACAACAACAACATATGCAAAGGGGGACCTGTACACACAGAATCCATGAGCTGCAAAAATTAATGAAATCAAAATTAGATTATTATTAAAAAAATAAATATTTCATTCAAAATTCTACCCTTACACTAGTATAAATTATGTACTTGACAGGTACCAGGTAGTTTGTTGTAATAATTACAGATAATGCTCAAGAAGCTTAAGCAATGAGTAAATTGTTAGGGCCACGCATAACACAACTTATCTCAAACTACTGACAGCACGAATGCCAGTTATATCAGAGAATGGTAGGAGTTGGATGAGACCTCAGAGTCCAGCCTCCCTTAAGAAGTAGGTTCACCTCAATCAGGTTGCACAGGACTGTGTCCAGGCAGGTTTTAAATATTTCCAGAGGAGACTCCTCAACTTCTTCAGCAGCTTGTTTAAGTGCTCCATCATCCTCAAAATAAAGAAGTTTCTCCTCGTTCAGATGGAACTTCCTGTATTTCAATTTGTGCCTATTGCCCCTTACACATACAGATAGACAGATCAATAGGATTTGGAAAGGTCCTACAGGGATTATCAAGTCCAACCCCTTTGCTCAAGCAGGATCATAAAACCTGAGACAGGTTACACAGAAAGGCATCAAGATGTGTCTTAAAAGTCTCCAGAGAAGGAGACTCCACAACCTCCCTGGGCAGTAACCCCTACAATAAAGAATTTTTTTCTCATATTGAGATGGAACTTCTTGTGCCCCAACTTACACCCATTACCCCTTGTCCTAGGACAAGTGGAGGGAGATTGTCTCTTCTTGACACCCAGTCTTCATGTATTTATATACAGTGATTCGGTCCCCTCATAACATTCTCCCCTCCAAGCTTCAAAGTCCCAGTTCTCAATCTCTTCTCATAAGGTAAGTGCTCCAATCCCCTAATCATCCTTGTGGCCCTCCGTTGAACCAAGTCACTATCCAGTCAGTATCTCTTTCAAAATGGGGAGCCGAGAACTGGACACAATATTCCAGATGCAGCCTCACTAGGGCAGAGTAGGGAGGGAGAAAAACTTCCCTTGATCTGCTCGACACAGTCTTATTGATCATCCAAGGATTCCACTGGCCACCTTGGCCTCAAAAACTCCAACATCTCTCTCCATGGAAGTGCTTTCTGGTAGATTGTCCCCCAACCTGTACTGATGCATTTCATTATTCCTTCCCAGGTGAAGGACTCTGCACTTATTCCTATCCCTCTGGTCTGTCCAAGTCTTCCTGAATAGCTGTACATCCACTAGGGGATTATCAGCCAGACCACCCAGCTTAGTGTCATTAGCAAACTTGCTGAGGAGACACACTATCCCATCATCAAGGTCATTAATGAAGATATTAAACAAAACTGGACCCAACACAGATCCCTGGGGGACATCACTGGCACAGGTCTTCAGCTAGACTCTGCACCATCTAAACCCACTCTTCACGCTCTGTTATACAGCCAGTTTTTAATCCAACTCAAATTCCGTTCTTCAGTCCTATACTTCCTAAACTTACTCATGAGGTTGTTATGGGGGACTGTGTCAAAGGCCCTTCCTAAAAATCAAGGTAGACCACATCCACTGGTGTCCCAGCATCCATCTGCTTAGTCACAACATCGTAGAAGGCTATCAGATTAGTCAAGCGTTATTTTCGTAAGTGCCACATCCAGTCTTTTCTTAAACACATCCAGGGATGGTGACTCCACCATCTCTCTGGGCAATCCATTCCAATTTCTAACCACCCTTTACATGAGGATGAGGAACTTAAACCTTTCCTGGTGCAGGCCCTGCCCTCTCATGCCATCACTAGTAGCCTGGGAGAAGAGCCTGACGCCCTGCCCCTGCCGTCTATAACTTCCCTTCAGGATATATAGGGGCTTGATAAAGTCCCCCCTGAGTCTCTTCTTCTCCAGGCTAAACAATCTCAGCTCCCTCAGCCTGTCATATGGAGACTTTCTCTCTAGTCCCTTCACCAGCCTTGTTCTCCTCTGGACTCACTCCAGCACCTCAATTTCTTACTTGAAGCAAGGGGCTCAGAACTGCACTCACTCCAGATAAAGCCTCTCCAGTGCCCAGTACAAGGGGAGAATTATGTCCCTAGTCTTGCTGGCCAAGCTAGTCCTGATGTAAGCCAGGATGCCACTGGCCTTTTGTGCCACCTGAGCACACTCGTGGCTCATATTTAGTCAGCTATCAACCAGTACGCCTAGGTCCCTCTCCACCAGGCTGCTCTCCAGCCACTCATCCTCCAGTCTGTAGCTCTGCTGGGGGTTATTGAGGCCAAAGTGTAGAACCCCGCTCTTGACCTTGCTAAACCTCATGCTTTTGGCCTCTGCCCAGTGACCCAGCCTGTCCAGATCCTTCTGCATCCCCCTCCTCCCCTCCAGGAGATCAGAGCTCCTCCCCAACTTGGTATCATCTGCGAATTTACTAAGGGGAGATTTGATCCTCTCATCCAGGTCATCAATAGAAATGTTGGATAGAACTGGGCTCAGCACTGATCCTTGGGGGACACAACTGCTCACTGGGCACCAACTGGATGGGGCATCATTCACAACCACTTTCTACACCTGGTCATCCAGCTGAGGATGACCCAGTGGAGGGTGCACCCATCCAAGCCATGGGCTGCCAGCTTTTCCAGGGGGATGCTGTGGGAGACCATGTAGAAAGCTTTGCTGAAGTCTAGGTAGAACATGTCCACAGCTTTCCCTTCATCCACTTGGTGGCTCACTCCATTGTAGAATGAGGTCAGGTTGGTTAGGCAGGCCCTTCATTCCTGGCAAAAACATCGGACAATTCTCTCAACACTCTTGGATGCATCTCATCAGGACCTATAAATTTATGGTTATTCAACTTTTGTAATTAATTACTGTTCTCTAACCTTTGGAAAAATCTTCCCTCTTACAGTCTCTCTCCTACCCTTGCCCTATCACTGGCCACCACCAAAAAGAGTCTGGCCCTATCCTTTTGACACCCACCCTTTAGATAAGGACCTTAGACAGGGACTGATGGGATCCTCTTCTCAGCATTCTGGTTTTTAGGCTAAACAGACCAAGCTCTCTCTCAGAGTTTCCTTGTAAGAGAGATGCTCCAGCCTGCTGATCATCTTTGTAGCCTTCCACTACACTCTCTCCAGCAGTTCCATGACTCTCTCAAACTGGGGAGCCCAGTACTAGATATATTACTCCAAGAGTGATCTGACTAGGACAGTGTAGAGGTTAGAAAGAACCTGCCTTGACAACCATGATCACGCTTTTCGTAATGCACTGGTTCCATTGGCTGTCTTGACCATAAGGGCAAAATGACAGAATGTCCTAGTGTCTTGGCTGTATCACATATGGATGTCATAAAGTAGATATCCACATTCCAGAGTGAAATGTTGAGTCCAGACCAGCAAGTCTGAAAACCTTGAATCTGTGAGCTGGAAAATTTAAAGAAAGTGAATTTAGAGATTATTTCTCTAAAACAGGTGTCACCTCTTAAGGACAGCCAATGTTAGAAAAATGTTTACTACAGAAGGATAGAATGGCTTTGTCCCCATTTAATGTCTCCCTTTGTTTGTTCATTCTGGAATACATTAAACCTTTTTTATTATTCAATGGATCTCGAGTTTCCCATGAAGAAATAAAATATATAAATCCACAATTAAAATTTCTTCATTTCTACTCCATATAAGTCATAGAATAAAAGAAGGAAGAAAAGACCAAACAAGGAAGTAAATGCTTGGAAACTCTGGATATTCAAAACTGGTGAAAAATTTAAAGAGCATTGCTATTTCAAATGTACTAACCAATCTGTTGTTTGGTCTCAAGAAAACTTAACTGATTGATCCTATCATTTCAGACATAAAAATACTTTGTTCCCTCAAAGATACCAGACAGCAACCTGAAATAAATCTCATGGTAATTTTTCAACTTGCTGATTTCAGCTTATAAAAAACACACAGAGCAGTGTCTAACCTCTTGTATGAAGACTGGTTGAGGGACTTGGGATTCTTCAACTTGGCGTAGAGAAGGTTCTGAGGACATCTTATAGGAGCCTTCCAGTACCTGAAGTGGGACTACAGGAAAGACAGAGAGAGGCTTTTTGCAAGGAGCTCTAGTGATAGGACAAGGGGGAATGTTTTCAAGCTAAAAGAAGGTCGATTTAGGTGAGACCTTAGGAAGACATTCCTTACTGTGAAGGTGCTGAGGCACTGGAACAGGCTGTCCAGGGCGGGTTGTGAATGCCCGCTCCCTGTAAGCGTTCAAGGCCAAGTTGGTTGGGGCTCTGAGCAGCCGGGTCTTGTGGGGGGTGTTCCTGCCCATGGCAAGGTGGTTGGAACTAAATGATTTCTGAGGTCCCTTCCAACCTCAACCATTCTATGAGTCTATGACAAAAGAACTCTTTTTCACCCTGCAATCCCACAAACCTAGAACCAAATGTTAGGAACAGTCATTGTGGTTCCTTATGAAGTCATTCAAATTTCATACTTATCATGTCATTTACTATGACGAAAGCATCTTCACATCAAAGCAAGATGAGTCCCTCTGCCAGAAGCCCGCATTTAAGTGAAAAATGCCTTCCTCCAAAGCGTAATTACTCTCAAGCCAGATTTTGTGAAGTAAGTATCAGTTTAGTTAAGCTCTCCTAAAAGAGCCTTCATAAACTTTTTACAAATATATAAATAAATTGTTTTCTGTTCACTTGCCTGGTATCTCCCAGGCACCTGAGTCCTCCATGTGTTGGTGCTCCTTTTTGCTGACAGGAAAAATAGAAAGATTTGTCTATACTTAAAGCCCTTTGCACTAGCTGGTTAAGAGCACATTTCCTCTTACAGTGTAAAAAGGATCACGAGAGAATCTATTGGTCTATAAGAGTAATCACAGTGTCTTTTGCCTGGAACTTTGCCTAGATTTGCTTTCTGAGCTACTTTTTTTAACTCAGCTCAAACACTTAACTGAAACAGAGAATTAAAATCAAATTTTAAAAAGAGAGGCATTTATAGCACCAGGTTTCTTGTAGAAATAGCTTTGACATTCCTTATATTTTTTTGAAAATAGTAAGTAGAAATATTTCAAATCATCTTAAATGCTAGGGTTTACATTTATACCTAGTCTTGATGACTGAATTTAAAAAAAATATTTTAGCTGCTCTGAAGTAAACATTTCACATTTTGGAATCTCCCAAAGAAATATAAATAATTCACTTAATTTTAATCTACTATGATCAGTGGCTACAAACATGGATGCTGGCCTAATTTCCATCATATGGTATAGAAACAAAGGATGATTGAACTTGTGCTTCTGTAATCGCTTAAGCTTTCTTCCTCACTAGAAAAGAGCAGCTGTAGACTGCACTGATGTCTTCAATGCTGAAGAGCGGACGTGATCTAGGGTCACAACAGACTGAGACAGTGTTCATAAAATTCCTTCTATGGCTTTAGAAAAAGGATGTGATTTCACTGCTTTCCAACTAATGGTTGCTTCCTAGTGGCTTTGATTCTCCAGAAGGTACCTGATGATACAGAAGTAGCTTCAGCTCTTCAAGTCTTTCCACACCACTTTGCTGCGACATCACAGCAAGTCAAGACTATTAGAGGTACTTATTACAACTTCTAAGTATTTCTCATTTATACTGCAGCTCTTTTTGAGCAATAGATCTTTTACTGTATGTGAGACAGTGAGCTAAATGTAGCTTATAGGGTTTTGCAGCATACGAAATTTTGCAAGCTTGCTCAGAAAGCCTTTATCAGAGCTTAAAGTGAGAGTTTTCTCCTCATAGCACAAACACAACCCTGATCAGAGCTAAGAGAGACCAAATACTTCTGGCATTTACTTAAGAAAAAACACAATCCAACAACAGAAAAGCCATCATCTTGTAGGCATCTGAGGGCTTGGAAGAAATGCTGGAATGGCAACTCAAAGAAGTATCCACACTGCACATTTTAACTGAAGCAGTTTTATATTAGGTTTAATATAGCAGAGAAGTCTGTGCTGCCAGTACTGTCTGACAAATATCCCTCAGCTTTTCCAAAGGGAACACTTCTAAGGCAAGAGTGTAGTTGAGCCTTGATGAGCATTTAGGCTTAGGCTTCTGAGCAAAGGCTGTCAACAAGAAATTTACACTTGCCAACTGCAGTAGCGCTTTTGCAAGACCACTAAACAGTTTATTTTTTCAGTCCGAATATAGCATTTCTTATATTTGTCATGCCTCCATATGGATATCATCTGCTGTTCTGAATGTTTAATGGTGCAGTACAAGTGTACAGAAACATGTTCAGAAGCCCTCTTTTATCCATACAAACATCTCCAGAATCAACTATTGAAAAAACACTACACATAGCTTTAGAGTGGAAAACTAAACATAACTCACCTCAGCATGAACACAACAGTGATAAATAGGATGAATGTGGTTTTAAGATAAATTAGTAGATACCGGAATCACAAGCTCCAGAAGAAATGTAGCTTGCTTGCTTGTGCTGGTGATGACAACATCATACGCTGCTTATTAATAGTAGGGTTTAAAAAAACCCACAGTGCTACAGTAGCCATTATAATAAAAAAGAAAGAGTTATCAAAAACATTAAATATTAAATGGGCCACATCTAACAACTACAACGAGGATATTTAGAAAACTGCAAGAGTTGACCAATTCACTCCATAGTTGTTGGCTGCTTTACTTCTGGCATAATCTGAAAGGATTGTCTGTTTCATTTTTTCTTAAAGGAAAAAAAGTCAGCGAATAATATTGTTGCTTTAAATGGTCAAATCTTATGAATCACACTTGGAGCAGAGCACATTTCCGTAATTCTAAACAGAAAACATGCCTTGTCAGTGCATATTTTATACAGCAGTTTTTATTATAATTTTAATTATTGATTCTAGTCTGATATTCTAGCCTAACATATCTTAGTTTTCTTGTTCTGAGTGTAATTTTCACAGATTCAGCAATTATGCAGGATGAGCTCAAGATTTTTTTTTCCAGTATGACAATGAGAGTGCTGTCCTTGGTAATCTTGGTAATGACCATTGTAACTAATACTAATGTATTAGTTAAAGGGGTGTAGATGTTTTGAGATGTTTTGAAATAACACACTTGTGTGTAATTAGTTAGTTTTGGACAGAAGGCAAATCATTTTCTACAGCCTCTATGTATGCTGAACTGGGAAGAGGAGGAGGGATATAGAATATCACCTGAGGAGTCTAATTCACAGGATTACATGTTTTTTGTTTTCCAGAAAGATGGCAAAACAAAGAGCACATGCAGTAAAAACTGTCATCATCACTATACAGCAGATGGAACAGGCTTAACCAAATAACAGGTACTTGACATTTTTGTAGTCAGAAATTTTGCTTGAGACTTTCATATACACTGCAGAGTTTCAGGGAAAAGTTTTGGAAAATGTTGATGGAGGTAGCAGGAAAAAAAAAAAAGGCTCGCATTTCAAGTTGAGACCAATGTTGCTGTTAGATTGAAGCTTACACACCACACACTGCTGATGAGGTGGTAGCAATGACCATATTTAGAGCTGAGCTTCCTTTGTCTTTGCAGGCTGTGGTAACTGTGTGTTTCAGTACACCTAATATGCCTAGCATTTAGAGTAAATGAATTCCTTCAAGTGAGAAGAAAATGCAATTCAAATGTTTCTGAGGGTTTTATGCAATATGGTGTATTTTCATTTTACTGGATTTGAACAGAACAAGTGTGTGGGAAGAAACAGAAGCAAAAAACATACCAATGTGTTGTATTTCTCTTGACCATATCAAACCAAAGAGACTCCCAGGACTTTGCCATGCTTCCTAGAAACATCACCCATACAGAGAACACTGGCCAGCGTGCTGAGGGACTGATGCTGGGACCTCATCCCCACGAGTAAGAGTCCTCATACATTGACAATTTAAGTGCTTCTGAGAACATAGCTCTTGGGCGTACCACAAGAATGCAGCCATTTTGTTTGAAAGTCCCAGCTGTACAGTAATCAGCACACATTTGAATCCATCCTCTCTCTGCTGTGAAACTGCAGTACAGCAGAATAGATAATTTCAATGAACATCAACTGCATTCAGTTACAATCTTTGCTTGAGCTGGTACTTCATTTCTGTAGGTGATAATGTGCTACACAGGGACTCAGCAAGACCTTGGATAGCTAATACTGTTTAGAGAGGGATTTACTGAGGACAGATGATATAAAAGTAGGAGGGTGCCAAGAATGTCGCCCACGCCTGACAATACTATTTGAATTAGACATTTTCGTTGTTGCATAATGAGACAATAGTTATGGTACTACACAGTACTCCTCCTCTGTCTTCCAGCACTGCAGCCATGTTTATCCCTAAGAAGTGAGACGTTCAATCAATGCTGTTTGCAACTGAATGTGCTTTGGCATCATTGTTAGGTTTTTGAATTTGGTTTTGGAGTTTTTAAGACAACAAGAAAACCTGGGAAAATGTTTCAGTTTGATCTACATTTTCAAGCAAATTTTTAGAGCATAGTCAATGGTATCTGACACAAAGGCCTGTTATGTATCTGCACAGTGATATCCCATGTTCACCAAAATGTTAAGTTGAACTTCCTGCAGCTTCTCATTGCAATGTGTCCTTTGCATTTTTCCTCTTTGAAAACAGAAACTTTGCATTTCTAAAGGAGTATTTGTTTGTTAGTAATCAGCAATAGTCTTTACAGTAAGCACCTCAGCTCCTCCATGCTGCACCTCAGAAGATTGTACCACCTTTTCAAGACCACTGCTCCTGGGAAAGGTCTGATCTCCCCTTTTCTGGACAATTTCCCTGCCCAGCATCCAGCAGCCATGACAAAGCACAGAAGTAGTATTTTTCCAGACTACACAGCACTAAACAGTCCGCGACAAGAGAGATGAAGGTACTGAGGAGTGAGCATTCTTGGTCATGAGTGGCTGATATGGCTCTTTTTTCCTCTGAAATCTCTGAAGAAACATTCAGTTTTACACATGTATAGACCTGAAATTAATCGTTCTGCCTGGACATGTAAAACCAAATCATTTATGCTTGATTTATCTTCTTGATTTGCCTGGATGTACTGTGCTGTGCAACACATCCTCTGCAGAATAGAAGAAATACAAAAAGAAATATTATGGAAATATTTATAAAACTATTAGTACAATTAATTCATAAGAACTGACAATAAATTTAAGATATTCTAACATGAGTGGCAGATTTTATTAAAATAATAATGTGAAAGTTGTCTCATTGTTTAGATTTGACTGTAGCCTGCAGAACCATTGGCACCTTTTTGAAATCAAATTAAGGAGTAAAAGATTTCACCTCAGTCCTGTTTGTGAACAAATGTGTTTCTCACATAAAAAATTATAGCTAACTCTATTTAAAATTCTATTAATTGTTACCCAAGAAAGCTATTTAAATGTTTCTGATCGCATCCTATAAGCAGAAATTGAAAATATCATAAATTGTGAGTATTTCCAGATAAATGAGTATCTACAAATTTTGGCACAAAATATAAATTAATAAATTCTCTTTCTGAAATATAAATTAATAAATGATCTTTCTGTTTGCTTTAAATTTCACTCAAAAATAAATATAAAGTATATTACAATTTGAGAAAATTCTTTATGAAAATAAATATTTGTTATTCATTCTTATAACTCATTAACAAATTGTTTTAATGCTTATACTTTTGTAAGGAGATACTTTGTTTTTGGGGAGTTTTGACTGATATAAAGATATCTAAAGACAGATGGTTACATGTTTCTTAACCCATCTTGAAATCAATGGGGACTGTACATTACCGACATATTTAGAAGCCTGAAGACAAATATAAATCTAATCCTAAATGTCAACAGTTTGGAAGGAAACATTCTTACCCATGTATCTGAACGAGATTTAAATTCCCCGTTTGAGGAACTTAGTCCATGTTTGCTCAATCAGTTTATAAAGGAACTCTTTTCTATAGGTTTTCCAATGGACATACAAACCTCAGGGTCATTACCTGGTTGAAAAAGTACTGTATATTAAAAAAAAAACAAACCTAAACTCAAACCCCCCAATAATAACAGAAACAGTTAGCATTGTGCTGCAGGAGAATCACCATTTTCTGGTTTGACTTGGATGAATTAGCAGTCCGCGCTATGCCAACATTTTGAGAAATGTTTTGAGGATTTTGAGAAACATTTTAAGAAAGAAATTACATGGAAATATAAGTGCCATTTGTGCTTCACATTGTCAGGCTTTTTGAGTTTTAGAGATTGATGTTTTTAGGTACTATTTATTATTGCTAACACATTTCACTCTTCTTTTGATTTGACTGCTCTTCAGCTATAGGAGTACTTCCTTGGGAGATCATATGTGACATACAACCATAAATATCTGGTATCCTTGCCAAAGCGTAAGCTGTGGTGCATCTTCTAAACTACACAAGTATATAAACCACATCTTGAGATACTTAAAAGTCCTTAGAAATCAATAATTGAGTGTTTTGTATGAGCATCATCAACTCTGTAGCGATGGATTAAGAGGACTTTAAAAAAAGGTCATTGTGTAATCCTTGAGAAAGTGTAACTGCTCTCACTTCCAGCATTAATACACCTCTTCATCTTAAAAATAACTGCATAATAATTGGGTATGGAACAAATAGTTCACTTTCACATACAGACATTGCATATTAAAAGTGTTCCTTGTGGGATGACTCAAATTTCACTGTAGCTACCAGGTACATAGATGCATTAAAAATGGCAGTATATTGCTTCTGAAAGCAATATAATCCCTGTGTATTTCAAATAGGCTTCACAAATATTAGTGCAATTCATTATACTGTAGTCAATACATGGTTTCCAAATGCCTGAAAATTGGTCTACTTCAAATAGTTGTAAATGGTTTCAATCTCAGTGCCATAGCTTTCCAGGCACATGTAGATAGAGTCACACGATGAGTTTGTTTGTGCCAGCGTGTGGGACACAACCAGCTTGAACAAGCACTGATGTGGCAATGACTCCTGTCTGTCTGGAGAAGGTTTTATGAAGGTTTTCTGGACTAAATAGGTATTGCTACTTGGGCAAAAAAGCTTAGTTTCTGGGTACCAGTTAAGTTTTGTTGCACAGTGACTCTAGCTGCTCTGTCCTTTAAATTTGACACATCCTGTAGTAGCTAATTCTGAGTAAGAAGAAGAAAAAAGAGTCAACTGTTATGTTGACTTCCTCTAGAAAAAACTGTGCAAGGACATAGGAATTAATAATTTTCCACTTTGGCAACAAATCCACCTACACACATTTGAGGTTACAAAGTTGATCTGATCTGTGGCTTAGGTCTTCATGTAAAGCCACATTAACTTGTTGGAAGCATGTCTGCTAACTTCAGAAGGCTCTGATCACAATAAAAAGAAACCTTTATAGATTTTTTTTTCACCATTCCAGTACATCTTTTCTAAGAAGTATTTACCCTGATGTCACATATCAATTGTTTATATACAGATAGATATATACACGCATATACATCATGGACTTCTACATTAATTTTTGCCAAGGAGAGTGAAAGAGTAAAGAGTAAAACTTGCCTCTGTAAGTGAGTTTTAAATTTGTAGCATTGTGTAGGAGAAGGTGGCAAGCTGCTCGTTTTAAGCTGAATTGGAATAGAACAAGCAAATGCCTGTAAAACACTGTTTGGGGTAATAGGACTTGATAATTGTAAATAACAAATCTACAAAGAATTTTAATTCTTTACAGGATCTGGGTGCAATCAGTTTTGAGGTGCATGACCAGCTGATGGTAAAGTTTGGGTTTTACAGTATCCAGACCTTGCAAAAATAACATCTTAACCACTGAAATTTTATTGCTAGTCCAAGTCTTACCGGTGTAATTATGTACTGCTATTGTAAATACACAATGTGAGCTGTGCATAGTTCAAGAAAACCCCTAACATACCTTAGACTTTCTATTGGGGAACATATAGCTCTGCTTAGGTTTGATTTCAAGAATGAAAGTGCCAGTCTTAGAGAAGAGATACTCAAACTGTAAGAGACAAGAAGGATGAGGAATGGCAAAATACAACAGCGTCATAAAATTCTACAGTTTTATTGAACTGCCTTTTCAGTTAATATTTCTGTTTTCAGAACAGAATTTGCTTCCATCATTCTTAGTAGAAAAGCTTATCACAGCCTCCATGTAGAACAGAATTAATATGAGGAATTCTTAAGAAATACACTTCAAGACACAGATTTATAAAATCCAAACCAGGTTTCAATTGGAGTTTTTCTGTTATTTTCAAAGTTTTGCAGCTAGCTGAGACAAGTTTTTGTTGTTTGTTTTCTGCTTCTCCAGTTTTCATAGGGATGCTATACAATATAATACTAGTTTTTAAGAAATTTATAGAAGATTACAGATAGCAAATGACTATGTGATTGAAAGGACTAAAATTTCTGATATTGTAGGGGCCTTGAGCCTAACTAAATCAAAGCACTTCCTTTCAGGGTTGGTGGAGGCTATGGAAATCTTGTCAAGTGTATCTAAGGTCAACTGCATGCCACAAGTTCTTCACTTTCTGAGATTTGAGGGGTTACTCAGTCCAGCAAAGCAGCGTTGACTAGACCAATGATAATGCTGAATGGATCCATCAACATGAAAATATTCAAGGAGTGGAAAGGCATCCTACTTTTTTGTTATTGCTGTGTGAACTGAAGATGATGATTACTTTTTTTTTTTTTTTTACTTAGTCAACTATAAGTAATGAAGGAATCAATACATAAACACTTAGGAGAGAACTAGATGGTGAATGATAAATGTCAAGGATCAATTTAATAAAACATATCAGGCCACAATAAAAATAAGCCATCTCTGAAAAAAATTAAGAGATGGTTTGCTGGATAAAGAGACTGTAATTTTTTTAATATATTTTAGTAAGAGTTTCTATGCAACCTGTCCTAGAAGCTTTATAAAAGGAAAATAAGGCTGGGATACATCTTAGGAGACCATCTGATATATCCCCAGACCCAAGCCATACATGGCACAAAACTCATACCTAACACGTTCTTCTAAAAACCTCTAGCAACAGATTCCACAGTTGACCTAGGCAAGCTGCTCCTTAACTGCCTGTTACAGGACAATTGCTGTTAAAGGTCAGACTAATCATATCACTTCTTGACCTATCCACAAATAAAGGACTTACTCTTTCCCATTTAGCTTCAGGTTTTTTACATATAGAAGCCCTAACATTCCCTCTTCAGTCCTCTGCTTTCTGTACAAAATAACCTCAATTCTTCCATCTTTATACACAATTCATCATCTAGCCCTCAGAGTAAAGGTGTGTGAGACAAGAGGGGAGATACTTCAGCTAGAAATAGAAATCTTTCTTACTCCAATGATTATAAACAGTTTACAGTCTTGTATTAATTATATTAATAATGAGGGCAAATGCAAACTTATCTAATAGTCTTACAGCCTTCATATTTTCATGTCTGTTATGCAGGTATCATCTCTTTACTACAGAAAAGGAAGTTAAAAATTGAGTATAATGATAGCACCTTTTTCACATACAGGTATTTATAGCTACCTGCATTGAAATGAAGAGCAGTATTAGCTTCACGGGGGATTTTAAATAAAGTAACACACAGAAAAAAAGCTACATTCTACACTTTTTTATAGCAATGTGTTTGAGATACTACAGTGTCAATGAATCAAACAGATTATTGCTGTTGATAACTATATAGAAGGAACTAGGACATGAAGTCATAGATGAGTAAATACTTCTCAGTGGTACATGTAATTAGATTTTCTGTGCTACTTTTGTATAATTGGCATTACCCTCATAATTTTCCACAAAGCCTTTGTTTTTCACATGGCAGTTGCTTTAAATTCCAAGAAACCAAAATCTGACACAAAAATGGTTTGCAAAAAAATAGCATTTTCTTCTAATTACAATTGTTTTCTACTGAATGGAAAAACTTCTTTACTGTGTGGGTTACAAACCATGTGAAGAAGCTGCCCAGAGAGGTAGTGGAGTCTCCTCTGGAGATACTCAAAGCCTACCTGGATGCAGCCCTGTGTAATGTGCTTCACCTGCTTTGGTGAGGGGGTTGGACTAGCTGATCTCTAAAGATCTCTTCCAACTCTGACAATTCTATTATTCAGTGACATTTTCCCAACTGTAGATCCATCAAATATAGTGTTACGTTTAGTCTGAGACAGCTTCTTAAAAACATATAATAAACACACTTTTTTATTTCCTCACTCACTTTCTTTGACCCCTATAGAGTAACCATTGGCTACTGTCTTCAGGATCTGATCTTGCACACACTGGTAGTTCTACTCATCTGAAAAATCTAGTTAGGGTCCAACAGCATTCTTCATGCAACTGGACTTCTTATTATAAAGTTCTATAACAAATACACAATAAATATAGTTTTAAAAATAAGCATTTTAAAGAAAATTAATGTGAACACACTGCAGATATTTTAATGCCCTTTATAATGACATAACTGTCAGAGACACACAATAATGAATCCAAATGACATTGGATCAAGGCCATCCATAGATGTCTTCCATATATGTCAATTAAACTGTCTTACGCTTCTGAAATGTAACTTTTAACTTTCACTGGGAATACCAATGGAAGAATTCCATACTTTCATTGATAGTGTAAGAGATCACTGCCACCACAAAGGCAATGTATTCCTCTGCCTTCTCACCCACTGTGATGTTAGTGGAGAAAGCCTGTACATAATTTGTCTACTGAAAGGAAAAAAAGACAAATCACATTTTAACACCTTCTTTCATATTTGAAAAGTAACTATTTGGTACATTCAGGTAGACTACGTTACTAGCCTATCTAAACAGCAGAAATGGAGTAGTATTAAACTTGCTTTATAATTCCAATTCTATCAGTAATGAATAGATTTGTTTTCCTGAGAGATTGTTTTTAATGAATCTGTAGTAGAAAGTCTGAGTGATAGACTGTGATTTAGGTTAGGCACAAAGTTACATGAATAAAAGAAAGAAGGTGAGTAAATCTTACTTCAGCACGCCAAAAGAGCTTGTCTGCTGCTCCCAGAGTACCACACATAAAATGTATCAGCCAACATTGAGCTGGTGTAGAAAGACTTTTCAAATTATGCAAGTTTACTTTGGCTAAAAGACAAGAATTTCTTCTTAAGGCAGAGATCCATTCAAGGCTTTTACAGTGTCAAAGACCAAGCTAGCCATAACTGATATATACGTAAGAGCTGCAGGTTACCTGTGAAATAATGGAATACTGAGCTGCAAATCTAATTCTGAAATCCTTTACCTTCCTCATCTTAACAAAACCTTTAATTTAATTTAATTTTACTTCAGAGCATTTTGATAGTTAACTAAACACAGTATGACAGTGCAGAGCCCAATGGAACTCTTACGTGAGTGCTATTCTTCAGACAGAGCACCTGTCTCTTTGGGGCTAATATCTGCAGTATGCAGCAGCCTCCAGCATTTGCGACAACATACATGGAGACAAAGGTATGACTGTAAGCTGAACCTCAGTATAGATCCGTCTGCTTCCTACTTTGTTGTTAGTTTTCATGTCTCTTCCCTGCATGCTGTATCTCACTTGATTCTTACTTTCTTTACATTGATGGAGACTTTGAAAGCAAAAAACCGCTGTAAGGGCAGGAAATGCAAACTGTGGTCACTTTCTGCAACCTATTATAAAATAAATTTACTCAGTATCCTTTGTGTAACATGAGGTTTCATTTATTGATTCAGAGTAGCATCATCATACCAGAAAATTCTGTAATATATTGCAACCTTTCAATGAGACAACAGGCAAGAAAAAGGAGAAGAAGAGATAAAGAAACAATCTTGTTCTCTCTTTTCTATAAAAGTCTTATCTATTACACACACAGGTTACATCTGCAACTGCAAATAGCCATTTACTTCTCTGATCTTCATGTGGCCAGACTCCAAAACAGAATCAAGCAGATTCATCATTTTCATGTGATAGAATGTGGGCAATTCCTGTTTCCTACACTGCCCTTTAAGGTAGATGCCTCTACTTACATCTTTGTAAAGTGATCCTGCATATTCAAGAAAATGAGCATTTCCTCAAACCATGTCTGAGCCTGAGTAAAAAAGATGTGCAGAACCAACTGGTTAGGATGGTTGATAGCAATGTGCAAAACAGATAAACCCACTGTATCATTCTTAAAATAGTCCATTCCAAATGATAGAAATACTTGCCCTTTAACACAACAGTTATCTCTAAATTGCCTTCCTCTCTGCATTTTTCCACCCAAGAGACCTTTCATGTCCCCTGAAGATTATTATTATGCAGAGAGAAAGATAATGAATAGGATTCAATTTCATCATATTCATGAAGACATCAGTAATTAGTGACTAAATATTATTTGGGTATTTAATTATGGAGGTTCAAAGAAGATTCAGATTTTAGTATGGAAGATTGTGTTATAAAAGGTGAGTAGATGCTCGTTCCCTGAATTCCTAGGAATGCTCTTATGTATTAGGGATCCTGGTGCCTATGAGTCAAAGAACATTGTAATTTTTACTGGGAAAGGTCATTCTCAAAGGTCCACATCATGACTTTCAGTTATACATTTTACAGGACTTCAGTTAGAGCTTTATCTTGCTGTTTGTGTACAGGTAGGTTTCAGGACCTCTCTACACTTGAAAAGACTGTTTTACACAAGTTATTCACAACTTCCTGATGGAACTGCAAAGGGCAGCAGTCAAGAAGGCTGCTCAGGCACAAAACAACATTAATTCATATTTTGCTTTCCACAACTTGCTGAGAAGGAAGTCAAAACAGGTGAGCAATGAGAAGTTTCTGAAAACATTTCAGAGATGGGCAGAAAGGCTGTTTTGCAGTAGATTGTTTCTTGTGCAGTTAACTTCCCAGAAAAAAACATAGATGAGCTCTAGACAATGTTACATCTGGTACCCATTGCAAAGAGAGGATAAATAAAGAATGTTGATTACTCTTGGCAGCCAGATCAAACGTTTGTGAACCCAAAAGGAGGAGAAACACCAAAGCATCCAGAGTAACACAACTCTCAAGAGTGACCCTATACTGCAGGAGGATGGGTTACAATTTTTTGCCTTGCCTAGAATTTCAAACTTGCACGTTTAGACCTTTCTTTATTTGTCTTGGCTCTGCAAAGAAATGGATAATAAAGGAAAAATCTTTAATGTATGTCAAAAACAAAGTGTAGAGGGAAAGATGTCTCAGCTTAAAGCACAGATTAGAAACAAGTGGTTCTATGTGGTCTAAACAGACCTCAGAACACGGTTGGTGCAGGCTGGCCTATAATGTATATGTCTAGCTCTAAAGGTACCGAGTGCAACATTTGGAAGTTTTAAAAGAAACTTTCTTCCATGCATGACTCTTAAGAGTCTGGCAACAAAAGTTGATCTTGCTTTTCAATTGGATTAACAAATAAAAATAAATATTGTCAGGAATAAACAAGAATCCTTAGGAGAAGATAATGCTGTTGGCAATGCTGCTTTTCCATGTTTTTAAGAATTATGTGCAATTTTAATATTGGGGTTCCAATGGGTTATGCATCTACTTGATTTCCGGTGAACAACTTGCTTCTAATCACTACAGAAAGCTTAAAAGCCTTTTTTTCAGGCTACAGATATTTTTTTTGCTGCCTTTACTATCAAACTATACATGAAGACTTTCATTGCAGCCTTACCTAATATTCAACCATTTATTGCTCATCTACCTGAGGTATTATCCATGAGCAGCATTTATTCACTGAAAGGTGTAATGTTGAAGCAAGAGTTACCAATCTCTGCAAGTTCTGTTCCTAGCTCTAGCAGAGGGAAAACGTACATATGTCTTTCTGGAAAAAACTCAGTCTTTATTCTTTCCCAATTCAGTGAAACGCTTTGAAAGAACTGCTTTTATTTTCAAAGTTGGGCATATTTTCATTATTCCTGTAGTTTAAATGGCAACTTCAGGAGTATGATTCCTGACCTTGTTAACAGGAACTGCAAGCTGAATTTACACTGCCTCCTTTCCCTAGTGTTCCGAGAGTGAGAGAACAAGTGCTGCATTATGCATATCTGTTCATATTTAAGTACAAATTGTGTATAGATGTTAAATATATGAAGAAACCCAACTTTGTTCATATAAAGCACACAGTTAAAGAAAGTGTTGTGAAAAATGTAAAGAATGAGCAGAAAATAAGATAACATATCTAACACTATAACAAAGTTAATAAAAGTTACTGAGCAGCAGGCTCAAGGAGTTATTTCCACTTGGATGGTAATGTGTGTTAGGTCAGTTGTCTTTTTCTAAGCGGAGGGCATTTGACCCTTCCAGTGAATCGAGTTTGCTAAATTGCTTCCTGTTTCAGAATCTGTGAAACCACAGGGTGAACATTCTCAAGAAACCTGTGTAGGTTGAATATGGCCAAAGTGGATGCTTCAGGAGCTGCTTGTGTTAGAGGAAACTCGATTTGCAACAGAGTAAAGGTTGAAAGATCAGAGATCATGAAATATAGACAAAATAACAGTACAGGCAATGACTCTTCTGCTTTATAAGTCACAAAAGCCATAAGAACAAAAGTAGTACCCGGATTAATCTTTTGTATCACAGTGAAAAACCACATATTGAACCAGAAAATGTTTATCTTTGAACAAAAAACATTAAAAGGAATGAAAATACAAGAATCTATCATGTAGCTTGTTGCTGACTTTCTCATTCAACAAAATAAAGTTTGCAGAAGCAGTGACATAAGCTGTAGATGCACAAATAATAAAGATTAAAGTGTAGGAAACAAAAAAATGAATAAGCTTTTTAAAGTTTCACGTAGTGCACATATTCTGGGGTTCGAGCATTTTCTGTCTCTTTTTGAGTTACCTCATTAAATGATAACAATTAAAACATATTGGGAGCTCACAAAAATTGGGTTGAAGTATGTGTGACAGTCTGATGGTAATTAAATTCTTTGCTTTCAAGGCAGGTTTTTTCATTGCTGTGAAACAGGTTCCGTTGACTGCATTCCCCAGTCCTCTACAGGCATCCCACTGCTGAATAATTCCTAACTCCACAGAAATATTAGCAACATAAAAAAGTGTTGTAGACAGACACACATATTTGTTGTTAGGTATTCTCTTTAAATTGTTTACATTTAATTTCACTTTTATCTTGCTTAAAAGTTTAGATACATTATCAGGTAATCTTAATGTTAGGTGAAACGGTACTGGAGTACTTGTAGAAGTATCTTAGTTTTAGTTTAACAATTGCCTGTAGCAACAGTTACACAGAATACAGGTTGTAAGAGGCTTTTAAGATCATCAAGTCCAACCTTCACCCCAGCAGTACCAGATGGTCCCTAAATCATGTTTCTTAGTACTACATCTATACTCCTTCTAACTACCTCTAGGGATGGTAACTCTATCACACACTCTATATTTTTCTCTCACTTGTCCTTCTAAGGGGGAGGGATAGAGCAGCTTTGATAGGCACCTAGTCTCTTGCCAGGACTAAACCAGCACATGAGAACAATATTACTTGATAGGTATAGTTCTGTACCATAACTAACTTTCTTGGAAATATCACAGTTCAGCTGCAAATCTTGTGTCTGAAATTTTCATTGCAGTCTATCTATAGTTCATAGTGCATTGCATGAGAAATCTTAGGAAAACATATTTACCTTTCCAAATAGAAATCTTCTTTACCCTGGGAACACCACCTCTTCCCCTCAAACAATGTAAGTGATATTGTGCTTTAAAGAATGGTTTCCTCCGTTGCTTTTTATATTATTTTTAAATGATATTGATATTCACTGGCATAGGAAGTGGAATTTCACACACTTTCACTGTGTGAAAACAGTGCCAAGACATGCACAGACTTCTGTGTGACCAGGAACTTGCATCCTCACTCACACTAGTGCTGCTATATTTTCCTTACTATTAGGTGATCCCCTATAGCAGATACAGAACCAATTGTGCAGTCCCAGGGCACACTATTGTCCTTTTTCATGAATCAATAAAAGATCCACATAATACACTTCTTTTCTCAGAAGTATTAGTCTGGTTGGTAAAACTCCTCAACTAAAGCAGATTACAGCAGAGCTCACCAGGCTCTCAGGTGACCTGTGTACACAAGGAGTACATGAGATGTATCTCTGCAGTCTACTAATTTTATTTTACAGGAGATCTAGATGACCAGTGGAAAATGTTTAGCCTGCAGGCTATGAAAGCACGCTTCCTTGTGCTTGTTGCAAAACAAGAAACCCTTAAGACTTAACTCATGCCCAGGTAAAAATGTTTATCTTCCAAGTGACTTCTGGACATATTTAACTCTGTGTATTCAGGATTCTTAGGATTCAACCACGCTGAACACAAAAGCTATAGGTTGAGGGATCTTTCATCCTTCTGACCTACCAAGCAGCAGCTTTCATCTTAGTATGGCTGTTGTTCTCAGCAGGATGACAAATCTCACCATAAATTGAGAAAATCTATGTTTCAAGTCTGAAACCTGAGGATTCTCAAATTCTCAGTAATAAGTTATTTTCTGTGTAGTACCTTGCACATCAAAGATACTTGATTCAAAGAAAAATAGATGCCACAGAGTCAGCCAGGAATCTGGGATTCAAACTATGCCCTTCTTGGTTATCCTCACTAGATGAAGGAAGTCAAAATTTACTTTGGCTAATAGTTCTACTGATGTAGAAAGAAGTCAAGAAGCCAGCTGGTATGACTACAAAGTGATTAATAAAGTTGTTCCCACAGTCCTAACAATGACATGAATAGTACAGAACAAAGTTGAGTACACCTTTTGGAATGGAAAACAGCATTTGCACAAAGCAAAGATGCTTTCAAACATAAGTATGAAAAACAGTATTCTAAATGCACTAGAAAATAAGAAATGTTAATATCTCAGAATCTACTAAACCCTTTTGGGAAAAAGAAAAAGACACATGATTACAGAAGTTCCCCATGTTTAATTTAACCAAGGGTAAATGCCTTCATACTGAAGGTTAAGTGGTGAGCATAGAATCATAGAATGGTTTGAGTTGGAAAAGACCTTGATGATTGCATAGCTCCAAACCCCCTGCTATGGGTGGGGATGTTTTGCGCTGGACCAGTTGCTCAAAACCCCATTCAGCCTGGCCTTGAACACATCCAGTGATCACTCATCCACAGTTTCCTTAGGCATCCTGTTCTAGAGTCCCAGAGTCACCACCCTCACAGTGAAGAATCTAGCCCTTGTATCTAATCTAACTCTACTCTCCTTCAGTTTAAAGTCATTACCACTTGCCCATCTCTACTAGATCTTGTAAATTGTTCTTTGTGCTGCTTGAAGGAGAAAAAAAAAGCTTTAGGAATAAGTCTAGTCAGCTGCTGATAAACACCATTTTATTTCCTATTTGTAGAGAAATTTAGGTGGCAGCTGCAATGTACTGCAGACCTGAGGAATGTGGAAGAAAAAAAGTTAATAAAATGCCCAAAGACAAACTGCAGCAATACAATATTTGTATTAGAACTAGAAATAGTTTGTTGAGTATAAAAGAATTGTCGAGGTTGAAAATGTCTATTAGAAGAGTCCAACAGGGAATTTTTACAGAATCAGTAATCAATGATCTTTTCCTGAACTGATAAGTGAAATTACATCAGTTGGCTGGTATGAAAAAACCAACAAATATCTTTTGACAGGAAAGAGTGTTATAAATGTGAGTCAAGCCTGTCGGTTTACCTCAATCAAAGTAGCTGTCATTTGTATATCTGATATCCATGAGCAACATATCAAGGGAAAACGTGGGAAATATCCAATCAGTTAATTCTTAAATGGTGTTGGTTTTGAGCATCTGTTTTGTGGATGGGAAGAGACCTTCTCTATCACAGAATAGTCTAGTTGACATTTTTCACAAGCCCTAAGTGCATACCAGGATGGTGATAAAAACCAAACAGCACAACAAGATGATGTCCTTTAAGTGATGAGAACAAAAAAATGCCACTTGCAAGCAGATGAAAAAACAAGAGTCAGGGGAAGAAAAAGAGACCAACACACTCATTTTTCTAAGGCAGGAAAAGGAACAAATCAAGTTCAACAGTAATCAAAAGTACACTGTGCTCTAAAATAAGACAGACATGAGTGAAAATGTTTTCTTGGGTTCTAGGTGCTCTGAAGAAAAGGTCTATGGAAGAATGGAGAATGGATTTAGAAACCAGAAATAAATGTTGGATTAGATTAAGTAACAAAATGTCTAAAACACTGAAGTTCCTTTTTTAAAATTACCTCAAACAAACAACTGAAAAAGCTAATACAAACTTATTTGCTACTCATAATATAATGTAAGGTGAACAGGTAAACTGCCGGAATTGTGTTAGTAAATACCCCCCCCCAGTTGAGCGTTAGACATCTAACCTCCAGCAGTGGAAGTCCTCCTGCTCTTACAGCGCCTATGCCTGACCTCTCCCCAAATCCATGATGTGAGCGGTTGAACTTCCAATTATTTACTGGGAGAAAGGTTGCCTTTATGAATCCTTCTCCCTTCATCCCCCCAAAAGGTCTCACTCTCTCACACATTTTGAAGGTAAACTGCATATGTTTTTCACTGTAAGAGCAATTAGACATTGGAATATTCTTCCTAGGGAAGTGGCAGATTCCTCAAATTTAGACACTTTTTTAAGGCTCAGTGTCACAGGATGCTGGGCCATCTCATTTAAACTGCATTTCTTTAGCTTAAAGGGATGAACTAGATAATCCTTGAGGCTCCTTCCAACCTGGTATAGCACGATACTGTGTGAGTATCTGAGTATCTCAAGGAAGAAATACTGTGGAGGGAACTGTTCTTGTTGCACTCCCTTTCAAAGTTGTCATATTTAAGCATCTGACCTGACAAAAGCTCAGGGCAAAACCCTAAGTTGTTTCCACAGGTCCATTTCCTATCCTCCGCAGATTCTTGTTAACTAATTACAAATGCAAGGGAGGGCAGGTCTGCTGCCTCTTTATAACAGAGATGGAAGATAGACACTGCTGTTATTACGTTATCCAGGGAAATGGTGCTCCCTGACCTCAGCAGCATCTGATTTGTGAATCTAGTGAAAAAAAAAGCAATAACTAGGAAAGGACTAAAGGAAGTAAGGAAAATTAACAACTTTGGCTTCACTTCTCCTCACTACATCAAATGGTGGGCCAAGGCTGTCAGAGTGAAACCTGCTTGCACAAAAGGGTTATATAAGCTTCTTCTTCCTCACTGGAATAAGGAATGGAAACAGAAATGATAGGCTGCACTTTGTTGCCTAATTTGCTATGAGCAAAGATGTTCTTTATGCTGCTCAAATTGCAATTTGTATCTAGAAAAGATAAACAAACAAAACAACAGTTTTCCTGATGACAGGTAAATTCCACAGATCCTCAGTGTATTCAGAGCACTGCTTCGTTACAGGATTTACCTCTGTTTTATAAAGCATGTAGTGTACAAGATGGCGAGACAGCAACTGGGCCGCGCTGCAGAGCTCAGCTCTTTTCCAGGGACCAAAGAAAACTGCTAAAATTCAGAGCAGAAACAATACTGAGTCATACAATAAATAAGCTCATCAATGTTCTTAAAACATTGCTTGAAAGAATAATCTTCAGCTGATTCTGAAACAAAGGGGATTCAATAAAAAACAAATAGTCCTAAGGATTAGTGCTGCTATTCAGGAGTGCTAATTCTCAATTAAAAAACAAATAGACAACACGTATCCCCCAGTGTTTTCCAAAATTGTAATGTTTTTATTTTAAAGGAGTCTTACATTTTAAAAGACACAGATATTGGATCAAAGACCACCCAAATCTCCAGGAGGACTTTTTTCATATTAGAAAACATCTATTTATTCATATTGAATTTTTTCTAGACTGATACTCTCAAATAATTTCAAATTATTTGAAACACAAAGCATAGCTAATATTACTGGATCCATAAGCAACTAATACAGTTTTATATGAATAAAAGATAAATCTTCAATGAAAAAAATCAGAATCATAATGTTATGATTATGGGCTGTAAGAGACCTCTAGTCCAACCTCCCTGCCAAAGCAAGATGACCTTAGGACAGGCCACACAGAGCTGCATCAGGTGGGTTTTGAAAATCTCCAGAGGAGGAGATTCCACAGCCTCTTGGGCAGCCTGTTCCAGAGCTTTTTCATCTTCACAGTAAAGAAATTTCTCCTCATGTTGAGATGGAACTTCCTATGTTCTAGCTTATACCCATGTCTTGTCCTATTACTGGGCACCACCAAACAGATGCTAGCCCCTTCCTCTTGATATTCAAGCCCCAGATATTCATAAACATTAATAAAATCTCCTCTCTGTCTTCTAAACAGCCTCAGTTCACAGGGGTACAGAATAACTGTGGTTTGAAAGGACCTCCTAGATCATCAAGTCAAATCATGCACACATCAGCAAAAAAACCTAAATACCTGATAGACTGAAAAACACAAGAAAACCCCTCTATGCTGCCACTATGTCCTGTTGTGAAGCTCCACATCTACATGGTTCTTAAATACCCCCAGGGATGGTGACTCAAACACCTCCCCAGAAAGGTCATTCCAGTGCCTCACCACTCTTTCTGTAAAATTTTCTTCCTAAGATCCAATCTAAACCTCTCCCACCTCAACTTCAGACCAGTGCCCCTGCTTCTGTCATCAGTCCCCAAGGAGAAGAGGCCACACCCATCCCTCTACAACCTTCCAAAATAACATGAGAAAATAATTTGAGCCCCAGACTCTTTCATCAGCCTTCATGGGAGAGATGTTAAAGTCCATTAATCATCCTTTAATACAGGCCAGTCTTGAGCAGGGTCAACAAGCAGGAAGAGCTGCAGGTTTATTCTTGCCTGCAGGGTTATGATGTCATTGGTATCACTGGTGCGATGGTTCTCAGGACTGGAATGTAGGGATAAATGGGTACAGACTCTTTAGTCTGTATCTAACAGACAGGCAAGGGAGAAAGGGAGAGGGTGTTTATCACTGCATCAAAGACCAACTTGAATGCATGGAGCTCCACCTGGGGAGGGAAGAAGAATAAACAGAGTTTATGGGTGAGGATCAAAGGGAAACCAGGGAAAGGGGAGATCACAGTGAGGGGTTTGTTACAGGCAACCTGACCAGAAAGACCTGGAGGATGAGGCCCTTTATAAACAGCTAAGAGCAGCTTCAAGTTCACAAGCCCTGGTCCTCATTGGGGATTTCA
>VZRI01001028.1:1208-13947 GCA_013397515.1 Upupa epops | reverse complement strand
CTCGAGTGGCAGCAGGGAGGGGGTCAGGCTGTGTCTGTCAGTCTCTCAGGGACTGAGGGGTTGTGTTGGGGTGGGGATGGTTGGACTGGGGGATCTAGGAGCTCCTTTCCACGCAGGATTTGTTTGGAATGCTGTGATTTCCCATCCAACCTTACAAAGCAGTTCCGTTTCTACTGGTAAAAAATGCCACCTCCACAAAGGTGCCCAGGGAAGGAAGGCATCCTGATGAGTTGGAAAAAAAATCAGAGTTACAAACGGGTGAGGAAGAGATTGAATGAATTAAATAGAGACAAATCCTGCAAAGGAAGAAACCAGGATCCCTAATTGGATTGGAAAGGTAAAGAGAGGACACAGCAGCTAAAAGAAGCCTCCATGACAAAAGAAGGAATGTTAATGGGAGACTTCACAATAGCAATTGTAGGGGTTGTATTACCAGCACAACTTGTACCAACACGGTGGAGCCATTGAAAAGGCAGGATGATCATCTGGGGGATGGGAGTACACAAATCACCCCCTCAGGGTGTAGGCTGCATCATTACTAAACTCAAGGAGCAGTGTGCTAAGAAGCAAGCACAGATATCGCTGGCACTCCTAGCTACAAGCACTGGAGCTCAACTCAAAATGAGGTGACAACAGAAGCAGCTCTAAGCTTTCGGGTAGTTATGGGGTGTCATTTCCTCACACTGGTAGAGAGAAGTTCAGTTTCTTCCTATTTTTGACTACAGTGAATCACTCCCATTAATCACAGCATCACTGAGGCTGGCAGAGCCCTCTGAGCTCCTCCAGCCCAGCCTGGCACCTGACACCACCACAGCAGCCAGACCAGGGCACTCAGGGCCACAGCCAGGCTGTCCTTCAACACCTCCAGACACAGATGGGGACTCCCCCACTGCCCTGGGCAGTCCAGTCCAGGCTCTGAGCACCCTTTCCCTGAGGAAGGGCTTCCTAACATCCAACCTAACCCTCCCCTGGCAGCTTCAGGCCCTGCCCTCTCTTGGTGATGGTTGCCTGTGAGAAAAAACTGACCCCCTCTTGTCTGCAACCTCCCTTCAGGGAATTGGAGAGGGACAAGGTCTCCCCTGAGTCTCCTCTTCTCCTGGCTGAACAACCCCAGCTCCCCCAGCCGTTGCTCACACCACACAGGTTGCAAACTGCCTCCTTACTTGTTAATGGTGTGCTCGTAGAGTGCAATGTTGCAGTCGTTCTCCTCATTCACATCCAGGTACTCCACAAGGCCTTCATGCAAGAAGTCTTCGAAATTCCTACAGGTGCATTAAAAAACCAACAGCATCAGACCTGCTGCCCTGTATCTCTGCAGAAAGAAGTCTGCACAGCACGGGGGATGCAATGAGCAGAGGCTGAACTAGAGAAATCCTCCTCTATTTAGAGGAGAGGGGAGGAAGGAGAAAGAGGGGAGGAAAGAGAAGGAGAAAGAGGGGAGGAAAGAGAAGGAGAAAGAGGGGAGGAAAGAGAAGGAGAAAGAGGGGAGGAAAGAGAGGAGGAAAGAGGGCAGGAAGGAGAGGAGGAAAGAGGGCAGGAAGGAGAGGAAGAAAGAGGGCAGGAAGGAGAGGAGGAAAGAGGGCAGGAAGGAGAAAGAGAAAGAGGAGAGGAAGGAAAGAGCTAACCCCACAATTCTACAACATACTGTCTCAACTACTCCCATACAGTATTTACTCAGCTAGGATGACTCTGGTCTACTGGAGGTGGGTACCTGTATCCCTGAGCCAGCTCTTCCATGTGCTTGTTCGTGACTGCAGGCTTCTGCTTCTTGACAATTATGTAGGGTCTGCAGAAAATAAACACAGGAAGGCAATGAGTGATGACTGACAGAGTCACAGTGAGAGCCCTGCCTGTGCACAGCTGTTCTATAGCACGCTCACAAAGTGTATGCACCTCAGATGGACAGACAGCATGTTCTGCTTGAACCTGTGGGTCTAATCTGTGTCTTTTCTGCTGAAGGTTTAAAGTTTGGGTTTAAAATAGTGAGAAGTGGCTGCTCCTCCACTCCCCCCCTCTTCTCCATCCTCTGTGACTGCCACCTTCTCCTTCGCTTCTCTCCACCTTGGGCTGTTGGCAGCTGCATTGCTGCTGCTGAGAGAGAAGGTTATCGCTGAAAGAGGAAAGAGGAGAATCAAGGNAGGTTACTGCTCCTCAAGGGGAAGAGCATGGATGGAGAGGGGGAGGATTCACCTGGAGACTGTGAGAACTCTGAACCCTGAGGATTCATGAGGATCGAGACTGAAGTCAGACAACCACTGTGACTGCAGAGGAGCAGGAGCTGTCTGCAGTGGACATTCTGAGTGGTTAGGCCTCAGTTAAATCTAAGAATGGTGAAGAGACTGGAAGGAAAGGCTGATGAGGAGGGGCTGAGGGTGCTTGGTCGGGAAAAGAGGAGAATCAGGGGGCACCTTCCCTCTCTCTACAGCTTCCTGAAGGGACCTACCCCAAGTCGCACAGGAACACAGCCAGGCAGGGCTGGAACGTCTGCAGAGAAGGAGACTCCACAGCCCCCCTGGGCAGCCTGGTCCAGTGCTCCAGGACCCTCCCTGGGAAGAAGGTCCTGCTGAGATTGAGAGGGAACCTCCTCTGTTCCAGCTGGCACCCAGTGCCCCTTGTCCTGTCCCCGGATGCCCTTGAGCAGAGCCTGGCTCCATGCTCCTGACACCCACCCCTCACAGATTGAGAGACAGGAATGAGGTCCCCCCTCAGCCTCCTCTTCTCCCAGCTCAAAAGACCCAGCAAAACAGCTGCTCAGGTCCTGGGGAATTTACTTAACCCTCACCAAACCTTAACCCAGAGTATTCCCAGTGCAGAGGGTTCATTCAACGCTCCTTAGCGAGACCACTGCGATGAGAAGCTGACCTGCACAACCTCCCTCCGTCAGAGGAAATGTAGACACATCTATCCGAGAGATTCGTAGAGATGGAAACGAACTCGTTGATGTAACCCGCTCGCCGCATTATCCGGAAGGTGTTGACCAACTTCTGATGATCACGTATGACGCCCAGGATGTTACCTATTCGGAGCGAGAACAAACTCAGGGTGCTAGCCTCCTCTCCTCCACTCCTCATCCTCCACTCCTCACCCTGCCCAGCTCCCTCAGCCTCTCCTCACACGACTGGTTCTCTCAGCCCCTCCCGAGCTGGGTAGCTCTGCTCTGGATCCCTTCCAGCATCTCCCTGTCTCTCCTATCATGAGGGGCCCAGAACTGAACCCAGGACTCAAGATGAGGCCCCACAGGGGCTGAGTCCAAGTGCACAAGAACTCCCCTTCCCCTGCTGACCCTGCTCTTCCTGATCCAGGCCAGGATGCTGTCAGCCTTCTCATGTGGTGAATGCTTGGAAAAACCAGCACATGGGTACCAGAATGCTCAGGGGTTTGTGCCTAGGAGACAACCTCAGGCACGTAAATGCCATCACTTGGCCAGTCTACTCTGCCTAACCCTATCGAATCCACTACAGGTGAGACCTTCACGTGGAAAACACCACCTGCAGTTGACTGCTCTCCAAAAGGGGGGTTTTGAAGCTTAATTCTCCACCAGAAACCTATTGAGAGTCAGCCAGCTGAGGAGCCACCCACCATTGAGGAAAACAAGAAACACGTTGGGATAGGAGAGTTCTTCACCGCAGAGCAGGTTCACGTCCTCAACTCCCAGGTTACTGGCTAATTTAATGATGGGGCCGTCTTCCATATCCGTGGTAATGTGGGTCATGAGGGCCAGGTTTTTAACCAAACCACAAGCCTAGGATAAAGAGCAGATGTCTGGTATGAATTGCATCCCAAAACATTGACTCTACACCTGTCCTCTGGTTGGCACTTCAGGTTACCTGGGTCCTGAGTACCCTGCTCTAGTGAAGGTGTCCCTGCCTGTGCAGGAGGGTTGGCACTGGATGAGCTTTCAGGTCTCTTCCACCCCTGTGATTCCATGGCTTTAAAGTAACACAGGCACAGATCACTTTCTTCCTCAAGCTGAAGGCTCAAGCTGTTTCTCTAACAATAATATTTGTTTCTAGGAAACTTCCCTGCTGACCCTGCACCTTCAAAACTGAACATTTCTTACAGAACAGAGAGATCCAGGGGAGTCTAAGGGTCCTGTCTTTCTGCTCTGGTCAAAAGAGAGCAAAACCAGGAGGCCTCGTGTCCTTCTCACAGAGCCAAACGATTTCTGAACAGGGTCCGGCCAGTCCACCCAGGTAGGAGAAAAATAACACAAGGAGGATCAGGAATGTATGGGATGTGAGAAGAGATGGAGCCAGGCTCTGCTCAAGGTCATTTAGTGACAGGACAAGGGGCACTGGGTGCCAGCTGGAACAGAGGAGGTTCCCTCTCAATCTCAGCAGGACCTTCTTCCCAGGGAGGGTCCCGGAGCCCTGGACCAGGCTGCCCAGGGGGGCTGTGGAGTCTCCTTCTCTGCAGCCGTTCCAGCCCTGCCTGGCTGTGTTCCTGTGCCACTGGGTCTGGGGGATCCTGCTGTGGCAGGGGGACTGGACTGGATGATCTTTCCAGGTCCCTCCCCATCCCTAAGGATTCTAAGAGCCACAAGCTGTGTTACCAGGTCAAGAATCATCTCCCACTCCAGAAACCTCTTCAACACTCTTCCTCTGACAGAGGATTCCCACCACCGTGACGGTGTCTCCATCCCCCAGTGCAAGAAGTGCTGTAAGCAGAAGTTCCTCACCTCTCCTTCAGGGGTGTCAGACGGGCAGAGCATTCCCCACTGAGACGGCTGGAGTGACCGAGGACCACTCACTTTCCTTGTCTTTTCAAACTGCGAAGAGATTCTGGTCATCATCCCCAGAGCAGATATGTAGGACAAGCGAGACAAGACCTGCGTCACCCCTTGGCGGTCCATCTTAAACCTCTTCAGAGACCAATTGCCCTGCAGAGTAAGAACAAGGGTTCACAAACACTTTCCGAGGGTTCTCCCTGTCACAGCACTCTGTGGCCTCTTCATGTAGGCAGAATTCATCCATCCATCTCTCCAGTCTAGCACAGCAGTATCACTTGGGGATTTATTGAGGAGCTCAGAGTATTCTAGACCACAGCTGTGTTTCATACTCTCTACTGTGAGATGCTGACATTTGCTGCTACTGCTTTTGACTCCATGACATCTACTCCTCATGCAGCTCTCAGCAGCTGAGTCAGTGCATACAGCAAACTGCTCTCCAGATTACTCTGATTTACCCCAGCCACTGTGTTACTGCTCACTGCAAAGGCAACACCTCAAGGATAACACCTGGCCAGGGACTGCTTTCTGCCAGCTCCTGCAGTGCCTGATAACCTCATCGTGCTAACACATAGGAAGGGTGCTTGCTGGACTACACTGAAATCCTTCTGAGAGGGAGTTCCGGGCCCTCAGTTCCAGAAGGACACAGAGCTACTGGAGGGTGTCCAGCGTAGAGCAACGGAGATGATGAAGGAAGGAGAGCAGCTCCCTGATGAAGAAAGGCTGAGGGAGCTGGGGCTCTGGAGCTGGGAGAAGAGGAGGCTGAGGGGGGACCTCATTCCTGTCTCTCAATCTGTGAGGGGTGGGTGTCAGGAGGATGGAGCCAGGCTCTGCTCAAGGGCATCTGGGGACAGGACAAGGGGNCCTTCCAATCCCTAAGGGTTCTATATCCCCCTCTCAGTCTCACAGTTCATCCTGCAGCACTCAGTAAATTCTCTGTGCCAAAACATTTCAGTCCAATCCCATCTCACTGAAATCCACTGAGCGCAGCCCTAGCCCTCCAAGGTCACACAGGGGCATCCAGACCGGGCTGAAAAGTCTCCAGAGAAGGAGACTCCACAACCTCCCTGGGCAGCCCCTTCCAGTGCTCTGTGACCCTCACAGTAAAGCAGCTCTTCCTCCTGTTGAGGTGGAACCTCCTGTGCTCCAGCTGACACCCAGTGCCCCTCTTCCTGTCACAGGGCTGAGTGAAAAGACCTCCAGCAAGCGTCATCGCGCAGTCGAGGCAGCAGTGCAATGAATTCTGCAGGGCCCTGCTGTAATTAGCAATCTGCTGAGCTATTTCATGCTCTTTCTGCTGCGTTACTCCACGCTCTCAGAGACCATCACTGAAGCACTCTGGTGAGACTGGAGACCGTCCCTTCCAAGCACCATTTTTATGGTATTTGCTTAATCTCTCCAATAGTAGGCACTGGGCATTGTCCCTGAGAAATTATTTTCAGTGCTTAAGAGCAGATGGTGTTTAACTGCTTGTGTGGCAGTAAAAAAACCCCAGTGCAAAGACAGTGGAGGGAGGAAGACTTTACAATGCGGGCTGAATAGTTGGCAGATTTATCTCTGTCAGTCCAAACGGGAAAACTGGCAGCGACCTGCAGAGAGCTCCAGCCTTTAGAGAGAGAAACGTGTGCACTGCTCCGGGTACAGGCACTGCAGACAGGTTTGGGGCACTCGGATGTAGCTTCAGCACTGGGATTTGTAAGTCACAGGCTGGGGTTTGGATGCAATTTGTGGAGCTCAATTTAGTGATGAGCGTTGAAGCACTAGACCAGGCTGCCCAGGGAGGCTGTGGAGTCTCCTTCTCTGCAGACATTCCAGCCCCGCCTGGCTGTGTTCCTGTGCCACTGGGTCTGGGGGATCCTGCTGTGGCAGGGGGACTGGACTGGATGATCTTTCCAGGTCCCTTCTGATCCCTAATGATCGTATGACAGCCTGGCTGTGGCCCTGAGTGCCCTGGTCTGGCTGTGGTGGTGGTGTCAGGTCTCGGGCTGGGCTGGCTGAGCTCAGAGGGCTTCTCCAGCCTCAGTAACTCTGTGTTTCAGAGTAAATCCCAAAAGCCCTGCCCTTAAGAGTCCTGTAATTTTAATCTATGAAGAATCCTAAGTAGATTTGCCTTTAAAACTGCAGCTAATAGAGTCATCACAACCAAATTACTCCCTGCCATCGTTTACTGTGGTGAAAAGCTCTGCCCAGTCAGCAGAGATCAAAACACTTACTGTGGAGATAGCGTTGACCATGCCATTGGTGATCTGGTCTTGACGCATGTGCTTCACTACATCAAACTGAGCTGCACGCTGCTTGGGGATGACCTGGTCAGCAATCTTTTTCAGTTCGGAGTTGAATTTTTTGAACAAATCTTCAAACAGAAGAGAAAGAAGCTGGAAATGCAAAACAACTGGATTAAGAGAGTGATTCTGCTTCTCCAGGCCTGGGAAATTGAGGGGAAACCACAGGTTTAATATTTCTACCTGTGTATGTCATAGAATCAGAGAAGAGTTTGGGCTGGAAGAGACCTTCAGCATCACCCAGTCCAACCTTCTCCCAGCCCTATCATCACCACTCAACCCTGTCCCCCAACCCAACAGCTGCCCTTCTCTTCAACCCCTCCAGGCATGGGCACTCAGCCCCCTCCCTGGGCAGGCATCCCAAAGCCCTCCTAAGTGCACAGAGCACAGGGATTATGAACACATGCCATCCTCCATCCCTCCTCCCCTCTGAACTCATCATAGTGGAAGTTACACCCCAAGAACACCAAGTTGCTGCTATCTGCCAGTCGTAAAAGCACCACACCGTGCTGATTTCTCTCTCAGACTCTAAGAGCTCTGCCTCTCTGGCAAAGCAGAGTCTCCCAATAACCACATCGTGTAGGTCAAGAGCAAGAGATCAAAGGGGAAGGATGGAATGGCAGTGATAATATTCAGCAGAGTTCACAGTTAGCCTAGGGCCTTCCAGCCTGCTTCAGACAGGAGCAGTAAAGAGCACATCACACAGTCACTCAGGTTGGAAAAGACCCTCTGGATCATCCAGTCCAACCATTACCCCTTCTCTACACGTTCACCCCTAAACTCTGTCCCCTGACACCACAGCTAAAGGACTCTTGAACACAGCCAGGGACTCAATCCCCTCCCTGGGCAGCTGTTCCAGTGCTTGACCACTCTGTCCATGAAGAACTCTCTCCTGATGCCCAGTCTAATCCTCCCCTGCTGCAGCTTGAAGCCCTTCCCTCTGCTTCTGTCTCTATGAGCAGAGCCCAGCACCAACCTCTCTGCAATGTCCTTTCAGGTAGCTGCAGAGAGGGATGAGGTCTCCCCTCAGCCTCCTCTTCCTCCAACCAAACAGCCCCAGCTCCTCCAGTCACTCCCCACTCTCCAGACTCTAAAGCACAGTGAAACACCCCCCCGCACCCCGAGACAGCCAGTGACAGCTCATCAATTGATTTTCACCGAAAACCCGACGAAAAATTAATAAAGCAGTTAAGCTGCTGAACTGCAGGTTCACCAATTAGCTTCATGTCAGAGAATTCTAATTAGGCGCCTTGAGATTGCTATTTAGCGGTTAAGCCTTTAGAGTGCCAAATTCTCCCTTTCACACAAACTGGTTGCAAAATGAAAGGCGTTAGGCAGCCTTAATTATATTATCAGAACGGGTGGGATTAGGCAATCTCTCAAGTCAAGGCGGAATTCTTTTGTCCCAGGGTAGAAATCCCTTCCTTTCCAGGGTGCCAGGTTCTGGTGCTGTTCCATATCTCCCTCGTACAAAGCAAAAGCTGCATTAGAAACAACAACAACAGCAACACAGGGGGAAAAAAAACAGGAGAGGAGGACAAAGGAGAGAGTACTGCTTAGCAAATAATGAACACATTAAGGGAAGAGAAAAGCTAGGTGGAAAGATTAAGCCTGAAATCGGTAGGGTTTGCTAACACCTCCGCTGGCACCCAGCCTAGCCAGCCTCTAGCGGCAGAAAGCCTCTGTAAACCAGCTTGGCGAGTGGATCCAAGCCCGTTATCTAAAGCTAAAGCACATTTCCTCCTCTCTTGTCCCGTGGGGTGTGAAATTAGCAGCTATTGTTTTCACACATTTTTGTAAACACAATGCCTTTTATGTCTGTCCCTTGTTTAGGCTGCTCTGGTGGGGGGGGGTTCCTTTGCTTCTGTGGGGTTGGTGATGGCTTTGGGTTGGGGTTTTTTTTCTTTTCCAGGATTTCCATTTCAAATCATTGGGATTTTTATTCCAGGACCAAGCTGGTGGTAAAAAACAAGCCAAGGCAAACCCCACCAACTACTTTATCCACGTAAAGGCGAAGCACCAGCGCAGAGAAACGGGGGGAACTCAAAGCATCTCTAGACTTTTTAGTGGGTAATCCGATGGAATGACTGATGCTGATAACGGGGAAGAGAGGGGTTCGAGTGTTCAGCTTGAAATGAGCTTTGAAAATATCACAGGGGACACGGAACTGCTCTTAATTAAGTGTTACACACACACACCCAGCACCCCCAGCCTCCATGCATAGTTCTGCTTGATGTAGAAAAACATGCACTGGCTTTGTTGTGATGGTCCCTCCACACTGAAACCCCCCCAGTTAATCTACACTGGGGGGTTGTTAACATGGAATCGTGGCTGGAAAGGACCTCCAGCATCATCAAGTCCAACCTGCATCCCAATGTAGAATCATTAGGGATTGGAAGGGACCTCAAAACAGAATCCAGTCCAGTCCCCCTGCCACAGCNCACACACACCCAGCACCCCCAGCCTCCATGCACAGTTCTGCTTGATGTAGAAAAACATGCACTGGCTTTGTTGTGATGGTCCCTCCACACTGAAACCCCCCCAGTTAATCTACACTGGTGGGTTGTTAACATGGAATCGTGGCTGGAAAGGACCTCCAGCATCATCAAGTCCAACCTGCATCCCAATGTAGAATCATTAGGGATTGGAAGGGACCTCAAAACAGAATCCAGTCCAGTCCCCCTGCCACAGCAGGATCCCCCAGACCTGCTGAGATTGAGAGGGAACCTCCTCTGTTCCAGCTGGCACCCAGCGCCCCTTGTCCTGTCCCCAGATGTCCTTGAGCAGAGCCTGGCTCCATCCTCCTGACACCCACCCCTCACAGATTGAGAGACAAGAATGAGGTTAGGAGGGCTTTGTTCCCCTGTGAACTGAGAGCCTCTCTGCAAAATACCTGTGCCAGGCAGACTCCTCAACCCATTCCCTCCCTCACAGCCCCTTGTTACTGCTTCTACGTTCAGTGCCCAGACCCTGCAGGCAGAGAAGTCCATGCAACCCTCCTTCAGTGGTAGCTCGGGTTAACTTCAAACCACTCTGCTAATTTATGCTGCTCCAGAGGCTGGAAAGGCAGGTGACATCAAATCAGCACCCTCCCAGGCTTCTCCAAGGGACAGAAGCCTCGAGTGGCTCTGATCACTGAGCTGCTACGCAAGCTGGGTTCTCCGTAGCAGGACCTGGTCCTCATTTATTCCCTTACTCAGTCGCTCAGAGGGAGACCCTGGAAGAGCACTTTGCTCTGAAGTAACAACTCACCTGTCCTGCCAACTCCAAACGTTTATTTCCATAGTAGTCTCTGTCATCTACCTTATTTTCTCCTTGAGCCAAGATCACTCTGCGCACCATCACTGCCGTGTAAATGCACTTGGCACGGAAATTGAACTCCTTCACCTGTAAATAAAACAAAGAGAATCAACCCAGCCAGAGCAGGGTGCTTCAGGAGGAGCCCCCCAGCCCCTGTTCGATCACTGCCCTTTGAAATCAGGGGGTAATCTGGGTGGACTGAGCAGTTTCTAAGGGGATCTGTGCGCTCTGTCGTTAACAAGGATCAAATAAGGGTCAGTAATGACACTGAGACTGATGGATGAATCCAAGAAGTCAGATTAGAGGAACAGGTGATGAGAAAAAGGCTCTGCAGTGACACCGGTACCGCCTGGATATGCAGGACATAACACCTAGTATGATCTGCAGCTCAACGGTAGAGTGTTTCATAACGATCATCTCGATGCCCCAATCCTCACAGAATCACAGGGTTAGGGACTGGAAGGGACCTTGAAAGATCATCCAGTGCAATCCCCCTGCCACAGCAGGATCTCCTAGATCCAGGAACAGGCCTGGTGGGTTTGAAACAGCTCCAGAGAAGGAGACTTCACAACCCCACTGGGCAGTCTTCCAGGGCTCTGGCACCCTCACTGGGAAGAAGTTGCTTCTCCTCTTGATGTGGAACCTCCTCTGTTCCAGCTGGCACCCGGTGCCCCTTGTCCTGGCATTGGGTGCCCCTGAGCAGAGCCTGGCTCCTTCCTCCTGACCCCCACCCTTTCCAGATTGATCAACAGCAATAAGGTCCCCCCTCAGCTTCCTCTTCTCCCAGCTCCAGAGCCCCAGCTCCCTCAGCCTTTCCTCCGCAGGGAGCTGCTCCCCTCCCTCATCATCTCTGTGGCTCTGTGTTCCTCGAGGCCGGTTCATCTCGGCCACGAAGCCCTCACAGACAGCTCTCCCTGCCAGCAAAGCCTCGCGGTGAAGCTGCAGCCCCAGCAAACACGACGTTACGTACGAGAACGTGGGTGAGGATAGTCGATGCCAGCAGCTCTCGTGCTTCTTCCATCTTTGTTTTCTTCGGGCCTCCCCACATCCTTTGCCGTCGCACTTTGTTTCCGATGTACTTCAGGGCCTGTCAAGGGGGGAATCCACACGAGTTAGGATCCCAGCAGCAGTGCACACAAATCCACGGGGAGATGCGGGTGGGCTGCTCAGCCACTGCGACCCCTCTAGCTGCCCGTGATCTGAACTCCAAGCAAAGAGCAAACCACCAAACAACTGAAGTGGACAAGGGGCACTGGGTGCCAGCTGGAGCAGAGGAGGTTCCCTCTCAATCTCAGCAGGACCTTCTTCCCAGGGAGGGTCCCGGAGCACTGGACCAGGCTGCCCAGGGGGGCTGTGGAGTCTCCTTCTCTGCAGACGTTCCAGCCCCGCCTGGCTGTGTTCCTGTGCCACTGGGTCTGGGGGACCCTGCTGTGGCAGGGGGGCTGGGCTGGGTGTTCTTTCCAGGTCCCTTCCCATCCCTCAGGATTCTGTGGCTCTTAGAAGATGGGAATCATCCTCAACAAAACACCCTAATGCTCTGGGCATCACAGATCCCAACTCTTTGAGTTCAGCTGGTTGGGGTTTTAACTCAGTTAGGCAACGAGAGTGAAGTCTCCCTCAGGCCAGAACCCCCCAGATGCAGCCCCTTTACAACACTTCATTCTAAAATGCCCCAAAAGAGCCCAATCTCAAAAAAACCCCCCAAGTGTAGGGCGAGTGCTGCCAACAGCCAGCACCTTCGGGTTTCTACGGCCTGCGGAGACACAAACCTGCATCTGGGTAAAAATCTGAGCCTTCTGGCACTCCTCCAGGCTGGGAGCAAACGCAGCCATCACGTGCTCCTCCGTGCCGATCATCTGTACGATCTCCTGGTCACTCTCAACACCCATGGCCTAGGGAAAAGAAGAAAAGCTGGGAATAGCAGCGGCTTTATGTTCACTCAGTGACATTTGCTTATGCTAATTCGGTATTGTTCGTCCGCGTTACCACCGAGCAGGAGCTACTTCTGCTCCGCTCCTGTGCCATCTGGCACTGGCAGCACCGTCTTCTAGCGATGGAAGAATGTTAAATGGAAGGGTTGCTGCCCAGCAGACACACACACACACCACCCCCCGTGCTGTGTGGGGTCTCTCTTCACTGACAGCAGTTCCACTCTGCTTTTTCTCCAGGAGAGATGAATAAAGAGCAGGTACAAACAACCCACTGCGGGGAACGAGGACAAGCAATCCAGTACCTACCCTCAGGGTCCTACAGTCATGGTCCTGCGAGGGATAGGATGAGAGGAGATGGCCTCAAGTTGTAACAGGGGAGGTTTAGATGGGATATATAAGGACAACGAAGGGCTGGAGTGGGGCCAGAGAAAGGCAGCGAGGCTGGGGAGAGGGCTGGAGAACAGGGGCTGTGAGGAGCAGCTGAGGGAGCTGGGGGTGTT
>VZRI01001026.1:332608-346628 GCA_013397515.1 Upupa epops | reverse complement strand
AAGGATTCTATGATTCTCAGTTGCCCCTAAACTGCTGTTCTAGAATAAAATCAAAGAATTGTAGTCTTAGCTGCTTTTACCAGAGTGCTAGGGGAGAGTGGCTAAAGAGAAGTAAAATGTGACCATCTGCTTTCTTTAATGCTGCACCCAAAACTGCCTGCATGGCATTGCAACCAACAAGATAACAAGATGAAAGAGGGCCTCTTTTCCATTCCCTGGTCCCGAAGGAGAATCAATTAGATTTAACCCAGCTTGAAAGATGTAGGACTAATCTGATCTTTACTGTGGATGCCTGGCTAGCCTCTTCACAATGCTATTATATTCACTTAGCATGAGACCTAATGTTCATTATATTTTCAACTGATTTCTTGTTCCCTAGTAAGGCACACGTAAGGCCACAGTGTCACCCCTGCTTTGTATGAACTACTTCTCCATGCCTTACCCTGTTGTTCCTGGGAAAGGACTTTCAGCAAATCCCTCTCAAGAAAGCTGTGCTCCCTGGGTTTTGAAGATTCATTTCTGAGCTCAAGCTCTTTATTTAGGCAGCTCTGTGTCCGTCTGGAACTGAGGGGGCCAGAACTGGACACAGTGCTCCAGATGCAGTCTCACCAGTGCAGAGTAGAGGGGGAGAAGAGGCTCTCTCCATCTGCTAATGAGCCCCCTTCTGATCCTCCCAGGATGCTGTTGGCCCTCTTGGCCACAAGAGCACATTGCTGGCTCAGAGTCACCCTGCTGGCCACTAGGACCCCCAGGTCCTTTTCTCCTCCACTGCTCTCCAACAGGTCAGTCCCCAACCTATTCTGGTCCCTGGGGTTGTTCTTGCCCAGGTGCAATAGCTATGACACAACTGCAAGGCCTTTTTTGTCTCTCTGGCAAGTGTCTAAGTGTCATCCTTCCTCGTCTTTACATTTCTATTCTACTCTTCAGGTAAGCTCTCTGAAGATAAAACTCTCGAGCACTTTTCCTTCCACAGAGATGAGTTAGCCAGTTCCTTTAATGAAAGCAGCTGCCACATAGATGCTACAAGGTTCCAGCTTCCACGAAGAGCAGACTGGTGACAAACACCATTTCAGCAGCATTGGCATCGGGCCACCAGTAATGTGTCTGAGCTCCCACCGGCCTCTCAGTGAGCTCCCAGCTAACTTGATTTCATGTTATTCATCTCTTTGTGCATCCTTGAAAAACATCTCTGAGGAAAAGCAGGGATTTAACCTGGGGAAAGGCCTCATAAATGAAAGGTGAAGTAGTAACTATTTGCCTAACATTTGTTTCGCAGACTACTGGTACAACTGACATTTAGAAATGGGGCAGAGAGGGGGCAATAGCCGTGGGTTGGTATTTGAACACATCTAGCTTTAGAAGTGTATGTAGCCTTTAATCTGTTTCTGGAGTGCTGGGAAGTGTTGTGTGGATGTTGTGAGTGAACCGTGCTCTGTGTATTAAACATTTATCGCATGGCTTTTCCATCTGCGAGCAGCTAGATCAATGATTTAAGGTATCCCCTCCAGATCTGCGTTCCTATTGACTGCTCTTTTCTTCCTGAGAAGATGATCCCCAAGCGATGCTTCAAATGGGGAAGGATTCTGCTGAAAAAAAGCGTTAGGAAAAATGAAATGCTCACAGGTGGGGCTATCCGCCTTCTGAGCCAGGAAAGAAGCCTTGGATGACATTAAACACGAGAGAGTGGACATCGTTCTGTAAATGCAGCACAAAATAAGTAGTGCCTCTTGCAAACAAAAGCACGTTTGGGCTTGTTCTCGATGAAAACAAGGCTCTGTCCTCGAGGAGAATCGTTAAGCAGGATAAAGCGACTGACGCTGAAGAATGAGGATGGGGGTGATGTTTACCCGGCTTTGCAACCAGTTAGCATTAGGACAAACTAGTAAGTAATGCTTCTGCAGCCAAGTGTAGGGACAGCCCTCTGGTCTGTGTATAAAAGGAGCCTGGGTCTGCTTAATCAATTGTCTTTGCTGGATCCAGTCATGGAGTCCATGCCCTCATAGCCACGGGGACTGAGGCTTGTTGAAAGCTACTCCTTGTCCACAACTGGTTAACCTGATGACAGATCAGCTCCAAAAGTGTCAGTCACGTATAGGGAAGAAGAAGATTCGGTTGTTTGGTCTTAACAGGCTTCCTTCTCTACAGTGTCCCTGGAATCATTTAAATAACTAAATAACTCCCAGTGGTTCTCCTTGCAGTAAGCACAGCAGAGAATCCCCTTCGGGATAGTAAAGCTCCGGTTCTGATTCCTCCTGTAACCAAGCAGAGCTGGTTACTGCTGATTTGTTCAGAGCTGTGTGAATCAGCTAAGGTCGGAGTCACAGGTCCTCCAGCACACTTCCAGAGACTTCTGCCATGAGTCCAAACCTCTGCCAGCACCTGGGTTTCATGTGGGTCCGGCTGGAACTGTCCTTGGCAGTCAGTTGGTCCTGCTTAGGTGAAACAGGGCAAGTCCCCTGCACTCCAGGAGGTCCCATCGTGCTAGGCCTGTCTTTCGTTGACTACATTTGCAGACTGCACACGAGATACAGCTAGCGTGTCCTGTAACATTTTCTCTTGTAAGATGTTAAGTCCTTTTCCTTTCTAAAGCCTTTCTCAACCCAACCTTTCACCCTGCAACTGTTTTTAGAAATCCTCATTCTGAAGGGTTGCACACTTCCACACATTTCAGCTATTAACCATATCGTATCGTCCTTATCCCTGCTGGCACTGCGGCTTCAGGCTGGGCTGGGCTAAGGTAAGGGCCTGTATGACCTTGTTTTCCAAGGCATCCACCTTCTCTGTGAATGACAGGAGGAAGGGGGGAGCCGGGTAAGATCCAGAGTTTCTTCGAAGATTAAAGCTGCAGAAAGGATGCAGTAATCCAACATCTGTTATTTGGGCCTGGAGCTGAGAAAGTGTGCTGCTGCTGTGCCATCTGCCAGACAGGCCAGGAGGAGACGAGGCTGCTCCTTTGCCAGTTGGTGTGATTAGCCTTGTCTGTGTGTTTGTGTTTGCACGCAGTGGGCGCAGAGGCGGATTGCACACTTGGTGCTTGGGCAGGGCTATGTGCAGTGTGGCAGAGAGGGGAATGTGGGTCACTCTACCTGCCCCCGTCTGCACAAGGCACAGGGAATGAATAAGAAAAGCCGAGGGGTGCACAGCACAGTTATTAACATACAGATAGCACCTATGCTTCACGTGCAGCTCACACAGAAGTCACAGACCATTCTGATTTTGTACTGGTGGGTGACCAAAGCGTGATTAATTCACCACAGAGCTTTAAAGCGTCTTTTGGTCTGCTCAGCAGGACTGACACAGACCACTGCACCCCCAGGAAGTGCTCAGGCTCAGGGGGAGGCATGAGGTCATCGTGCAGGTTACCAAGCTTCAGTGCAGAAAGACTGGTGATGATTTCTGTACCTCTTGATAACTTTTCTCTGCATTAATGCAGAGAAGAAATCTCTCTTCCTGTATGTGCTGTGAAGGCAGAGCCACTTCAGCTTCACCGAATTCAGCACTTGTGTGAGCAAGAAGCATCACCATGCCCAAGTCATGAGCAATTTCACAACAAAGCAGCTGACACCAGACTCAATTCCCAGTGTCTTTGGCATAAACCTCTATTTATGAAGAGAAAGAATCGACGGCTTCCATCATGAGTGCCCCTGAGATGCCCAGATTTGTATACACTTCACTCCTCCTCCAAGAAAGAGATTTTAAACCTGCAGACTTCTTGGCTCATATATGTTGGTGTTCCACACCAACAGTAGGTGGTCCTAGAGTTTCCTTAAAGCAGATGTCCAAATCTTTAGAGAACATTCTTTCCCCACATTTAGCCCAGTCCAGTCAGACATCTGCGCTTCTGCCCCTGGAGTGCCTGATGTGACACCAGCCAGGGACACTGGCTGTTCACACCGCAGCTGAGACAGGTGACTGCTGCCCATGGAAACATTCACAGGCTGCATTCCCACCAGCTACATCCAGGGCAAATCACAGAGTAGCAATGGCACAGGAAGACATCACAGTCCTCTAGGGTAGGTATTGCACAATTAATGACTGGAGAGAACGGGGACTATTTCTTGCTGCTAGTTTAAAGGTGCTGTGGCCATGCTGGCAGAGCTGTGGGTTCTGCGGTTCATGCAGCCAGCAGTACCTGCATACAGCGACAGTGAACTGATTTCAGCAGTTCACTGGGACTGACAGTCGTTTTGTGGTAAAGGAGAGTGGGAACTGAGCTCGGGTATCTGTAGCTTGGTGTGAGTGAGTGTTGCTGCATCACAAAAGCAAGCTAAAGAAGAAGGCAAGGCCTAATTTGTCTTTCTTTTTTTGCTTTTCATCCTCTTCTTATGAATTGAATCGCCAAGATTTTAGTCATGCACTGGTTCACTACACTCTGACATTGATGAATTGAGCTCCTCCAGCTGAGGGGGTCCTGTTCTTATCAAGTGAGCACTCTGGGTTCTACCTCTTCTTGCTCTTTGCTGGCTGGCATCACCCAGGGAGGGGTAAAGAGAAAAAGAAATGGGAGAACTTTCTCCCTTCTGTGGCTGCCAGCCCCGTCCTTACAGCCACACAAGGCATTCGATTGTAAGCCATTCTGATGGTTCTGAATAGCATCTCTCTAGAGATGAAACAGTAATCATCACCCGAGCTACAGATTAGCCACTGACAGAAAAAACGGGGGTATTGCTGAGCTTACATACTGCCTTGTTATCTCGCCACTTCTCATTCAATCCCTACCTGCAAACAGAGAAGGGAATCCCTGCATGCTGGGTTGCTTATAGTCAGGCCCCGCAGCCTGCCTCACTCAGCCCTATTGTTCCGCTGCTGTCCCTACGGGATTTTTTCCCCAAGATGTGTGCTTTCTGCCCTGGATAATAACGTAATGAATAGCTCTTTGTCTCTTTTGGTTCCTTCACATAACTTGTATTAGGGTATTGACAATGTCATAAAAAAGACATACAAAGGATCCTCCTGTCTTCTGCCTCTACTGCAGGAGCTGTGGCAATCCCTGTGCTGGGAAGTGCTGGGAAGCTCAGTCTGGGATTCCAGTGGAGAGATGCAAAAAGGCAGAACTGTGAAACAGCTGCAGAAACACCTTCAGTACCAGCTCAGACTTCTGAGGGTTGGCTTCCTGTTCAGTAAACATTTCTGTTCAGCCAGGAAAGGCTGGGGGAGCTGGGTCTCTTGAGCTTGGAGAAGAGGAGGCTGAGGGGGGACCTCATTCCTGTCTCTAAATCTGTGAGATGTGGGTGTCAGGAGGATGGAGTCAGGCTCTTCTCAAGGGCATCTGGGGACAGGACAAGGGGCACTGGGTGCCAGCTGGAACAGAGGAGGTTCCCTCTCAATCTCAGCAGGACCTGGGAGGATCCAGGGATTCTTCCCAGGGAGGATCCCAGAGCACTGGACCAGGCTGCCCAGGGGGGTGTGGAGTCTTTTCTGCAGATGTTCCAGCCCCGCCTGGCTGTGTTCCTGTGCCACTGGGTCTGGGGGATCCTGCTGTGGCAGGGGGATTGGACTGGAGGATCTTTCGGGGTCCCTTCTGTACCCTAAGGATCCTATGATTCTGTATTGTGGTTCAGTCTACCCCCAGAAGTCATTGTAAAGGTGTGTGATGCACAAATGCTGGGTGTACAAGTTTAAAACCTGAATTCCAGTTTCCTTCATTAAAAGGAAGTATGAACTATTAAACGTCAACACTCTTGCCTTTGGTTTATTAAAGCCTAGCTGCTGAACCAATTTTTTCTGCATGGATATTTTTCTAGCCTGTTTTACAGACCTTTTCCTTGCCAGGCACCACACTGTGGTAGGTTGGAACTGATGACATTAATAGTCATCTCTGGCTTAGGTTCCTCCTGAGAAGCCACAGGGTGTTTTGGGACAAAAGTACGAGCGTACATCATCACCAGAACTCTAAGGCAGACATGAATGCACCTCCAAGGAGAGGGGTGAAACCTCTGAATTCAATAAGTAAGAGACCGATGGAATGCACAGAAGTGTAAGGTTTTCTGTCAAACATATTATCTAGTTTGATTTGTTTCTAGGAAGATCAATTAAAAAGAGAGGAAGGATTTCTCCCACAAAAGAGTACACACTTGTGTGGACAGTAGAGATAATATTCTGCCTGAAATTATCAGCAGAAAAATCAGTAGGAGGAGGATGTGGAGTGAAAAGTATTAGCCATTTATCATAGTGAAATTGTGATTTCCTGTGGATATTGTTAACTAGGAAGGTAATTATCTGAGTTAAACATCATCTCATGAAAGCTATCGGTGAGATAAGAATACCGACAGCGGTATGAGAATCGTGTTTCTCTCTCCCTACATGATTCCTTGTGTTCACTGATGCTTAAGTCTCGCAGAGCATACATAACCCATGTCTCCCCATTCCCTCCCCACATCTCATAGCTTCAAGACAACTTGAATGCAACTTGAAGTAGCTTCATGATAAAAAGAAGCTGAATGCTGGTCTTTCACTCTGGTTTCCAACATTTCCATAATTTAAAGGACCTCTCTGAAAAGAAGAGTGATCTTTCTGTGCAGCTGGAGGTGAAATGCAGCACTGGGCAGGCTTTGAAGGTCTGGGTGCTCAGCAGCACAGTGCTCCACAGAAACACACCTCTGTGGAACGGCAGCAAAGGGTGGGCGGCTGTGCTATAAACTGGTTTCCATTCTTAAACCATTCTCAGTAAGGCAAGCAACCATCAAATGTTTGTAAAGGTATTGACCTACTTGTGAAATGCTCTGGGACACGTATGGTTATTCAAGTGAAGTGCTGTTATTATCTTTATTTCCTTTTAATTGCGTTCTGTCACGTGCAAGACTTTAAAAGCATCTGTCTCCTCTGCGTAACACCTCCCTTCTTATTCTCTGAAGAAAACACGGGGTTTGTAAAGGCAGAACAAGATATTCTGGTCACTTCTGAGTGAGAAGGTAAAATGTACTGAGAGGAAGCCAAAGTATCTTTCTTTTTAATTGCTGTAGATAACTGCGGTCACATGCATTGCAAGGAGACGGAGTAAAACCTTGTGAAAATTGACTTGGGAATAATTTCCATTATGATGAAACACCTTTGCTTCAGCTTGGCAAGGGGAAAACAAGGTTATAGTTGTTCAATCGCATCAGTTAAGACCCACGCAGAATCCCTTCAACGCACTTGCTGTGCCCTACATGATAATCAGGGTTATGTGGTTTTCATTAATTAGGGATTTGGTCAAAGACTAGCGTTTGTTCTTGGAAAAATTTGCTCAAAAGACACAATAAATAGCTCATATTCATAATCCCCCAAGGCCTGAAACCCTGTCTGAGGGGTGAGATTCTATCGCTTTCGATGTGTAGCTTCATTTCGAGTAGTAAAAATGCAAGTCCCGTGACATCTTCCCCTTTTAAAACAGCAATAATGAAATGATTACAGCAGGGTAGCCGATTGTGGGTGGAAAGGGAAGTTATACTTGTATTATCATGCGTGTAATGGCATCAGCCTGTCTACACCGAAGTCCAAACAGGCCGTGCATAACGTTGACAAAGAGCTCCCATTCTTAACCGAAGCAGTTGACCTGATAGGAAAGCAGTTGTGATGGAAAATCTATGTCAGGCTGGGCCTTCTTTCCCTGGACATCAGCACTAGCAGCAGCCAAGCCCTGTGGACAGGATTAAGTAACAGGACTACTGCAATACCGTCAGTCCTTCCAGGATGTATACCAGTGATTTCAAACTTAGACAAACTTTGGAAAGGTTCAGAGAAAGCAAGGAGATACTGTCCCTCCTCTCTGGCTCTCCGAACTGTAGAGAGAGGCTACTAGTGCTGCCTTCAAGATCAGAAACTATTGTTCTGATTCTGCTTCAGAGCTCCTGTGGACACAGTATTAGCTTACTGAGCCATTTCACAAACCTCAAGAGAAGATCTATATAGAATTCATCGATTCAGAGAACAGTTCAGGTTGGAAGGGATCTTAAAGATCTTCTAGTTCCAATCCCCCTACCACGAACAGGGACACCCCTCCCTATTTTGCTGGAAAATAAAACTAAGAGGAGGAGTGGGGTCATTCCTCAGCACACAGGGTACTGCTGTAAATTTCTGGGAATGCCATTGCCACTGACCCTTGAAACACCTAGGAGATGTGCATTGTATTTACTGTTTGGACAGATTATGACCAGCAAACATGACCTTGTGCAGACCACAGGTCAGAGAATTTCATCCTCACCACACCTTTTTCTCATTCAGCAGTTTCTTCTCCCTTAGTGAGTGTTGAGGTTCAATGGAGTAGCTGCATACGAACAGTACCCCAACAGACACGTCTGGGGCAGCCCAACGGCAGAAGCATCTGCAGACCTGCAGGCCTCTTTTCTTATATTCAGAGTGAGAGGCTTGTGAAAGTGCTCCATCATCCTGCTGTCTGAGCAAATTCTGACTGTAACTGCTTCAACAAAAAGAGTTGTCTTCAGGGATGTGGTTTTGAATTGAGGGAAATTCTACGTTACCAGCCGTATGTTTCCATAATTATTTCCCTCACATTTTCCTTGACCTTTTTTTTTAGTGTCTGAAAAGGAATGAAAGACTAATCCTGTTTATTTATTGGCAGAAATTGGCAGCAGGAGAAAGAAATGCTCATTTTTTAATAGACAACTTGTCTTGATCTTGTAACCGATTCCGGTAACCGCTGCTGTTCAGAGGACATTCCTGTTCTTGTTTTTCAACAGAAATACGTTATTAATAATCTTCAGAATGAAGGAAATCAGGTTAACGTGGCTGATAGAGCCGGCCATACACATTGTGGTCTTTTCCATAATGACTCCACAGGCTAATAAAATTTCCTCGGTTTGAACTAGGAGAACCTTGTTTGCTCCTTTTGACGCTCACGGGTGCCCTCTCGGTGTGAGGGGGACAGACATTACGCTGGTGTTTTGGGCACTGTGTAACCGGTGTCTCCCACTCCCTCCTCACTGTTTTCATTTGCTTTGGTTTTTTTGTGCTGTTCATGTGATTTCTTTTCTTTAAAGCTTCTTCCTCTGGAGCCACTGCAGGTGAACAATTTTCTCTGTTTCAAAACTGAAGAAAGAGATCAATGGGATGAAAATCTCTGATTAAAAAGTTGCTCTGGCCTCTGGCTTTTCTAAATGGATTCATCACCTGCATCTGCGAATAGTAGTCTTGCCTGCGTATTCTTCCCACTTCATCCTGGCTAAAGTTAGGCTTCTCATGCTGAGAGATGGGGTAGAATGAGCATGGCCACCAGTCTGTGCAAAGTGACTCTTTTTGTAGAACACCCCGTGTTTCATCGGGTGCCTCCTGGGGAGGTGCGAGAGGGACAAATCTAGGTCTTCAATTGCGCTCCCTAACGCAGGGAAAATTCTCGTCTGTAGCGGTCTTATTAAAAGCCTCAAGGTACTGCTGTAACCAAGATTACCTACTCGGGCTCTGCGCAAGTGAAAACATCAGGACGTGTGGTATTTTAGCATCACTGTCGCAAAGTATACATCATACAAATAAGAAAAGCGAAGGATAAAGCGTCCAAGATACCCAAGCTATTAAAATCCCATCTTCCTGACTGATCTAAAAATTGTTATGCTAAACGACATCTACAAACCACACATTTTCACCTTCCATTTTTCACGTATCCTGCTGGCTGCGTGCTGCAGGCTGCAACAGCGCTTGCATTGAAATCAGCCAAATGAAATGTGACGTGTCAGATCGATGAGATGAGCAGCACTTCTCCGTGTGCGAGCTGAGAAAGCATGCTCAAAGTGTAGGTGGAAAGAATTGACAGTACAGAGAAATGATATCGCTCGGGAACTTTTTGTGTCAATGGGAACAAAAGAGTTGGGATTCTCGGTACTTTTTACATCTTGCAATAATCACTACAGGAAAAAAGGGAGATAAATAATCTGCCTTTTCCCTGTAATTGAACACTGCACTAGGGCTTTATTCTCTGGCTAAATAACACAGAAAATAGAGTCTACACATAAACACTGGCTCTGCTTTTGTCTGTTAGAATGAAATGTTCATTCCATTCCATTTATTATCCACGTTCACTTGCAAAGGTAAGATACACGTTGTAGGCTTTCTTGCCTTAAATCCACTTCACAATCTGATACCTTTCATTTTCAAAAGTGGAAGCGCTATAGTTCATCTTCCTCTCTGGTTACACAGAAATTCCTCAAAGCATGGCCAGTGCCATCACACTTTCAAAGCAAAGAGAATGATTTTATAGCTATTTTTTACTGAATACCTTGTTTTGAAATCTGGTATTAGCTGTGCTTTTCCCTTGGAACACTAAAAGGACATCAAGTCAAATCAATCCAAGTAGAGGAGGACATTGATGTTTAAGGCCTTGGAAACTAATCCATACATTCTCCATACTTGAGAAACAAGTAAGGAGAAGGTTCGCTCCTTGAAACTAATCTCATCTTTAACAGAAAATAAAAAGCACAGATCTCACTCTCTCGCAGCAGTCTTTTATGTCTGCGCACAAACACGGAGCTAAACACTTTAAAAAATATTCCCTCCTGGAGCAGGCACATTGAGATTTAATATTTTCCCCCAACAAGGGGTTCACTTGGCTAAGCATCACTGAGCATCAATGTATAAATCCTGCGCTCTCATTCAGAGCCACTGCATTTCCACAATATAACTGCATGAGACCACATGCTGGTGTTCTCCACAAAAGTCACTTGTTATTTAAATCAGAACTACAAACCTGCTCCCTCACCTCCCCCCTCTCCAGCCCCTAGAGGAGCATATTCTCATTAACATTCTTAATGTTAATTGGAATTACATGTGCACATCAAGAGGATAATACCCCTCCAGATGCGATATTTGCAAGCTTCATATTAAGCCAGGCTATGTTGAAATAAAACACATCTTTGAACATACAGCCCTCGCTTGATATTGAACAGGAATGCATGTTTGTGTGGCAAGACCAGGTCTTACGCGCAGGCACAACGGATGGATTCACTGCGATACAGCCACAACCTCCTCTACCGGAGGATTTCATCTTGCCATTTCTCACCCGTGAAAACCCTCCTGCCTACGAGGTGCACACGGGTTTATGACCCAGTCCGTTTTCCTCTAATGGAAATCGGTTGCAGATAGGAGCAATGTTTAAACTGTGGTTAGACCCCCGTAGGCAGAAAAGCGGCACCACTTTGTGCAAAAATTCATTTTAGAAAAATTGCAGGCCAGCACCCGTATTTTCTAGCCTCACAAGGTAATATAATTGTGCTAATAAATATTCCCAGTTCTTAAAACAGAATCCTCTGAAAAATAAACCCTCAAGATACAAGAACGGGTCAACAGAAAGGAATTTTCAAGTATTCTTTTGAAAGTCGCTATCATTCTACAGTTTTAATTGTGTTTACAAGAAGTCCCCTACAACTGCGGGTTTAGAGATGAGTTTAACCTCTGAAGAAAATACACGCTGGAACACCACTCTGTTTACTGAGCCCCTCTGCTTCCCTGACCAGTGAATTTCCTATTGTGATTCTTAAGCAATTTAGCCAACAAAGCACAAGCATCTCAAGAGAAATAGGTAAAGGCTTAGTCCCAGAAAGCAGAGGCAGATTTAGAGAAACTCTCCCAACACTTACATAAACATACACCAAAATGACGTCAAGTTCTACAAGCAATCGAATAAATACAACCGTGTGCTGAAGCTTCTCAGCTAGAGTTCACCAAGGCTGTGAAACAGATACAGACAAGTCAGACAACTGAAAGGCAAACGGGGTCGGAGCTGAGGAAAACATCCATTTAGTAGTGATCTTTCCTTACGTAATGACATGGCTAGGTTTAAACCCCTGGCATCTCAGAAGCACGCATGTAAAATCTGATCTGCCTATTCTTCCTTGCTAGCAAAGATGGCCATCAAAACAAGACTTGCTTGGAGTAAGTAAGGCAAAGGTGGCATCTCTCTGGCTAATATTAGAGGGATACAAAAGAGAGGCATACCAGAGGCTTTTTCAGAAAGAAATACCCGTCTCCTTCCCACACTACAGTGACATGCTGAATGCCAGGTATGCTGCAGTCAGGAATGCATAGAAATGAGAGAGAGAGACAGAGCGAGAATGAGAGAGAGAGAAAATAAGCCTTTCTAGGTCATCTATTCCATCCGTATGCTGGAGTAAGATCAATCCCTACAACATCCACGCTAGAGCTTTTCTCAGCCTCATTTTCCATGTTGTGTTTCCGTCTGTACAATTTGACCTTACCTATTTCATCTTGGGTAGGTAACATGGCTGCTGTGTAGTGCAAGAATTCAGGGCAACATCTGAAACGTGAAAAATGCAGCATGCAAAAGTCCTCTTTATCCTTAGTGCAGCTCATTTGGAAGATAATATTTACCCCCAAAAGCTCAAACTGGACAAACAATGCCTACAGGGCTGTGCCGGCTGCGTGTGAAGCGTCACCTTTTACTGTATCATACGGATTAGATCCTGAGCTAATCAGTCAGGTTCAGAGCTGAGCCTGCTTTGGGTCCATCTTACAATGCAAATATTAGGGGGTGGGGAATGTTGGGCTAAAGTCTTCTGCAGTTAATGAGTTGCCTTTTCCATTCTTATTAACTCAAACACTTTAACCGCTTTGTTTTTTTAAACTTAAACAATTATATTAGATATAATCGTTATTTTATTAACATATTTCTCCAAGGATTTTTCTTTCTGATTATGAGTACATTGCAATCTCAGACAGTATGATGGATGCTACTCTTCTATGACAAGAATTTTAACAGCCCTTCTTCAGCACTCAATGCACACCCAATTATGTGTCTGAGCTAGTAACCTTGAATTTATGTTGCCATGGTGACAAACTGGTCATGCATTATGGATTATCATTGAAATTCTACACCCCTACCTAGCATAATGAGAGTTGGGGACTTAATCAAATCAGCCATTCTGTGTGACACAAAGTGAAGAACTAGCTCTTATTGTTCAGCCTGGAGAAAGGAAGCAGGCCTGATGGAGTGGCAGCTGCAGTGCTGCAGCCTGATAGATTGCCCTTATATACATTTGTGAATGTATAGACAGATGGTTTTCAATGCCTGGAATTTCTGGCTTAGGAAGCAGCTGTTCGGGTAACCTCTGCCGTCTCACCTTGTTGTCATGGAGCATTGCACCGAGACGGAGAATGTGGGTGAGCACACTGGCAGTCTGACTGAATATACATGGTGTGGTACCCCACTTTCACCCGGGGGCAGCTGGATGGAGTGGGGAGCACTCCCGCAGGCTGAAGCAGGGTGTTCCGGTCGCCTCCAGCCTGTCTCCAGCCAGGAGCACAGAAAGGGAGAGGCAGTATATCTGTGATACTCTGTTCCTGGGGATTTAGTCTAGTGTGCGTCTCCTCCGCTGCTATGAAATCATGGTGAGATGTGCTGCTTGTACACAGCCTGGGCACCAGGAAGCGCAGCCAGATTTCAGGCTGCCTTGCTGGGTTTTGTTTGTGTCTGAGAGAACACCAGCTTCACTAAGGTCAGAGCTGGGGAAGGTTCAGTGACAGAATAAAACTCAAACCAGATGGATGTAAAAAATCAACAAACATCATAAACTTCCTACCTGCCAGGCTCCTTCCCTGCCTTTGCACTGACACTTTTCTCTCTAGACACCCTTGCATTTTGGAAGTCTAGATGCTGTTACAGTAGTACAGTTTATATACTTATCCATACACATAAGGTGACTGTCACCATGGCTCCTGCCTAGGGACTGCCATGTGTTTGTCAGGCTTGCCATTACAGATTCACTAGGCTTTTGATTCCAGTCCATGTAATGTTCTACCAAAATAAAACCCAACATGACAGTGGTGTTTCAAATAAATGCTTCAGTTCAGATCTAACTGCTTCATCAACACCACTCTCCTTTCTTTTGTATTTTGAATGCATACGTTACGAGATTTAGCCGTCAAGAAATGTGCATGGGAAGTTTTCAGCACCTTTTAAAACCAGTCAATACACAAGTTGTCTGGGACCTTGAATAACCACTCTATCTATCTATCTATCTATCTATCTATCTATCTATCTATCTATCTATCTATCTATCTATCTATCTATCTATCT